>VOMN01062249.1:0-18035 GCA_014899125.1 Orchestia grillus
GCTACATTTCAAAGTAGCGCTGCCCACCTCTGCCGATTTCTTCACACGGGCCCAGAATTTACGAGGTTGGAAGAGAGCAAACGGCTGCGTGGCCGGGTCAAATGAGGCCCCTTAAGTGAGAACTATGTAGTTCTCAGCCCGCCATCATCAGTTTTAAGATTTTTCCGTATTTTGGCCCTATAGGTTTCCTTACAATCTGTTATGCTAACATTGATGCTAAATTTTGAGCTAGGACGAAGGTATTCACGCGCATCCTCCAGCGGGCTCTGTAACTGGAGTTTACTGATTTTCTAAATTTTAATGGCAGATACTCTGAATTTCAATGATATATTTTTTGAATTTCGATGGTAGAACCCAAAAAGGAGACGAGCTGTCAGTGAACTTTAACTTTGATCATAAAATCATACTTTCTCGACCAGTTACGCTAGAAGTATAGGAATTATTCAGATAACATAATAGAGTGTTTTCTGTTGCCGATAAAATTAGTACAACTTCATCTCTTTTTTTCTTTGGGTAGTTCTAAACTCGTGAGGATGCAGATTTTTTTAGGAGTACAAACATAAAAAAAAGATCACAGCATAAAAATAAGAAAAACTACTGAAGAAAATTCGTGCTAACCTCATTCTTATATGGGTTTGCATGTTCAAATGTTTCCATGACCATGAATCTTGTTGTTTTTTTCGTTCAGCCACAAAGTTTAATTTAGACTGATTACATCTTTCTGATATGATCCCACACCGCATCCGGCGTTCACGTTTATGACAAGCTGGACTCATAATTATAATTCAGCATAGCGTGTCACAAGCGGTGATGTGTGTGTGTGGGCTGCCAGTCGGTAATCTCTGGATGCCATTACTCTACCAGCACGACACCCGCTGACTGCAGTTGACCGAATGGAAGTCACCAGTTCCCAGCTGAACAGAAATTTTATCTTGAAATACCAGGATGGTTGGGAAAACATTGTTCCGTAAGAAACCGCTGCTTCACTGCTGACGTGTGCAGTTATTACGAATAAAAAAACCTACTCGAAATGCAGATATCGTTACACAAAATCTATTCTCGACATAATTTTCAGGGAATTGGAAAAGAAAGGAAATCCGAAAAATAATCTCCAGAATTTAATTCTGTACGACGCAATATCAGATCCAGCCTCATGCGATTGGACAATTCAGGTTGTCAGTCAGGTGTACAAGCGCGTGCGTTGTGGAAGGTAGTGATGTAGGTCCCCAGTGTGTCACTCCACTTATCTCTCCGTTCTCCTTCTTTATTTACTTGCCCTACTCACGGACTGCTATTGTATGTTAAACTCGAAGAAGATCCATGTGACTGACACGAGCTAACCATTCATCCCTTCATATACTCTCTTGCTCATCAATGGAGATACAAAAGACGCCGATGCTTTCTTAATCGTGTTATTTCTGTCTTTGACCTCGCCTAGGAAAGTTTCTATTTTCTTTAATCGCTCCGAGTCGCTTTCGCGCCCAACACATTGCGCTGGGACTCGGTCGTCTGCCACGCGGCGCTTTACTTTTGATAATCGTCGACTTCTGTATTCCACCGTAGGATCTCATTGACTTAAATGTTTCATTTGCTCTTTTCAGCTTCAATTACTATACTGAAAATATGTATATTTTGTACATAAATGTGGTAGGAAATTGTTGTTTGCTCTGCAGTAGTAATGTGTAAACCATGACCAATTTTTTACAAGACCTTGAAATGTGATGCAAAAAAGTATTTTTTGCGCTTTAAAATTAATTACGAGGTAACGTCCGCTTTGTTTCATGCTTTTACGTAATCCCACAGACCAACTTCAAATCGTTACTTCCCTCGCCTGAACTCTCATGAGATGCGTCAATAGACACAGAATGTTTTTTAGTTCCTTAGTTACATTGGTGGACTTCGAAGGCCGCGACGCACCATGGAAGTTTCCCAGCGAGTCGCCACTGCGGCTTGAGATTGGATAGCGCTCGTCAGTGGGCGTTGTATGAGTGACCAGTTATCTTTAGTTTTGAGACATGGCTGATCTCTATTCAAGCATACAACTGACGTCGCTGTTACCAATTAATGTCGCTGTTACCAACTAACGTCGCTGTTACCAACTAATGTCGCTGTTATCCGTGCAAGTGAAAACACGTGATATGGACATCAAAACTTCATTTCAGAAGAACCAAGGACAAACGCTGCGCACTGTTCTCGGCCTGGGTACAGAGCCAATGAGCTCAGGGCAAGAAAATTCGTTAGCATCGCACTGCTTGTCACCATACGCTTCGAGTAAGAATAGGACTTGGGGAATAGGACCATAGGACAATGGGGAAGCTGGAAAGGTTGAGGTTACGATCATGGCATATTGGGTTTACTTTAAAGTAAAATCATACAAGTAATTTCATTGTTCGCAATTTCTATGCATACCATAAGAAACGTAATTATATGATGTACTCACATCTCAATTCACCCAAAACCAGGGAGAAGCACACTCAAGGAGAGTGAACATGGAACATCGCAACAATCAGGTCCCAGACAACCAGCGGCGGTGGGCGTATAGGGAATCCTTCCCACGAGGGAATCCTTCCTACGAGATAGCAAGCAAATTAATGAACGCGAGTTGCAGGACGCAAGTTTGCTATCGAGGGAAATTTTGGCGACCGACCTGCAAGGAACGTGGGAGACATTTATTGCTCGCCCAATTAAGTGTGGAAATTACGGCAGGGTCTCCCAAAGCCTCCTCGGTCGTGACGATTTCTAGTGCAGTTTCATTGCGATAGTTCATCTTATAAAGAACCTTTATTTATTCCAGCACGTTTTACCGTTGGGTTTTCAATGCCTTACTATTACTGGTGTGGTGCAAAATGTGAGGAATGTGTGGTTTAAGCTATATTTTCCAAGGGAAGTACTTCGTGGTCACGTAAAAAACCTTGCCAGCCGAGGTTCAAACCTTGGTCGTCTCGGCTGCGAGGCCATCACGTTAACCACTACACCATGGAACCTATGATATAATGATTAACCAATTTTTAGAGTGGACGAAATTTTGCATGAGAAGTCGTTCATATTTTATGTAGTTGCGTGCACTTTGACCCTAATTCGGAGCAAAACAATAACAATTCAAGACTGAACTGAATTATTTCTAACGTCCTTCAGCAATAGAGGCAGTTTTTGTAGTGTAAACTCGGCCAGTCAGCTTTGTCCTAGGAGTCGCGCCTAATCCGGGTAGTATGGAACGCACCCGCTAAATGTTCGAGAATAACCCTTTCGAAGCGGCGGAACTGTTACGAAAGATGTTGCAAAAGCCGAGTTTATTTTGCTGGGAGTACATATTTAGTCGCTGTGTTTTTTTTCTGCTACGTTTAAGCGGCGTATACGATATGTCAATTCTGCTTAGGTTACGAGCGGCGGTACAGGCTTTAAATAAACTATTTCAAAATTTTTAAAATTAATTAGGGGACTCTGTTGCTTCGAATGGGATAAACACAGACAAATACGTTAAACAAAATATGGTTAGTCGTTAACAAACTCGAGCGACTACGCACTACAGACTCTTCTTCTTCAAGTCATTATTACTACGCACTACAAACTCTTCTTCTTCTTCAAGTCGTTATTGAAGGTTTCTAAGCCACGGCCCCGCAGCCCCGCACCAGAAGAGAGATGCACTGTAGACTCGCTTGCGAGAGACGTAACTTCTTAAAACTGGCTTGGTGTCCAGCCCAAAATTCTATGTAGTGCAGAACCGGCGTTGTAAGTTTGTGACTCCTGTGCATTTGATGTATGGAGTCATAAAGAGAATGCGATCTCTAAAATAAACTGAGCATCCAATTTTACTCTGCAAAGAAAATTTTTACAAGAAAAGCATCAACCGATGTACCACGGTACAGCTTTCATATTCACAACGATGCAGAAACATACGAATGTCTTCGAAAAATGATTTAATTACTCATACATAGCAAGGCTGTAAAATTGTGCCCAGTGCCTCAAATTATTCAGGTTACAGGCTTATCAACAGTAGTAGTAGTACTAATGGTGGAAGCAACGCTTCAGAAACTCGGACTATCTCGCACCGAAAGAGTAGGGACCGTTTAGTATGGACTTAGGAAAACGAAGAATCTATGCACAAGGTGTGTTCCCATACAAGATCCCCTTGCGCATAGAAGCAGCAAGTTAAGAAGGAAGAGGAAGAAAAAACAAATAAAAAATAGCGAAGATGGAATGAAAACGGAAAGAAGCAAAGTGGGCACGAAAGATAGAAGTCCCGAAGGCCTATCTAAAGATGAGGTAGCCTAGCAGTGCTCCCCTGAAGGCGCTAGTCCCCATAGCATAGTATAGGCAAACCTAACTAACCTACTCCTATTGCCTATGGCCTATCCTATGCCCCCTGAGGGGGGCTTATCAATACTATCTTGAATGTGAAACTGAGGCAATTGTGCCATGTTAATTCAAAATATAAATTTTGATACTTCCGTCGAAATTTTGAAGAGGGTTCAATACATACGGACAACAAACAGGCAGAAACGTGAGAGTGACCTTTATTAAGATTACGTGACGAACAGATTATTGGGTGCCGTCAGAAGGTTCACAAGATAATGACAATTGTACATAAAAACAGGAGTCAACCTCATACGTCGATATTTAGAACTAATAGTTTTGAATTCAAATCAAATTCTGTATAAAGCTTATCCGACATACAAGCATATCGAGGACTACGTGTCAAAGAAAATTGCCTCACATTTTTCACCTATCATCGAACGAGGACTAGGGGTTAAAGTGGGACTATGGGCTGAAGTCCACTAAGCTCCAGTCATGTAAACAGTTTTAAAATATCCTGACTGGGACAGGAGCACAAGTGTAGCGTCTGTTCAGTTTCAGCAGCACGAGAGAGAGGCTGTAGCACTGGGAAGCTCTATTCAGAAGCGCGAACTGTTCCGATATCGAGCCGGTGCCGTTCACAATCATGATGACCGGCGGTAGATTGACTTTCTTGTTATTGAAACTCAAGATGATGTTTTTCTACGAAGCCCATTAGCTGGGGTAGACTCAGAAATTTTTCAAATCAAGCTAACAGTGAACTAGAGTTCACTTCTCGAGCGATCAGGCCTGGATAGCTGACGTAAAAACGTGCTGAAATCGTCTTCGCTTCAGAAGTGTTTTTCGTGCTTGCGGACTTCGCAAATTCTACTAAAATCTTTATATTTAGACTTGAGCGTTTAAAGTATAAAATACATGCAATTTAATATCATCTTCGAATAAGCTGATGTTGTAAAATTGAAAGAACTTATCCCACTGTGATAAAATTCTATTGTGATGGAAAACTCAATTTATGTGGTATAGTAAATTCATTTTAAAGGTTTTTCTCTTGACATTCATCAAATCCGATTATAAGAGTGGAACAAAGCAAAATGTCATTGCAGCACTAGCTACAAAGGATGGCTAAAATTATGAGAAAAATTGATGTAAATAACTGACCCAACAATGGATGCTGTAACAGATACTCTGGGTCACAGAAGACGCTTGAAAAACGATTTTATGGTACAAGATATAATGATAAAATGTCTAGCTGACTGCTGGACGTATTAAAAACTGATTATTCCGGACTCATTTGCCCCGAAAATTTGTTGTTAGAATTGATAACGAAACCAAATGAAGCACGCAAGGGAGTGTAAATCTTGATTTATTTGCAAATTTAATTCTACTATTAAGCAGGAAAAGCAACTCATTGCTGTTCCGTTTGTTTGTTGTGTGAGATGTGTCCCATTGATCACATGAATCGAACAGCTTATTTCTTTCGAAGGCGAAGCAATTCAATAGAGTCCAGCGAGGGCGGCATTGTTTCCTCCTGCCATACCCATCATTTTTGAGAAGCCCTTGCAGGTACTCTTTTGTCTTTTATACACTTGTTCCAAATCGCTAAAGTTCTGCCGCTGGGTACGAAATTTGGTCCTTGGGTCGTATACTGAGAGGCCTAGACCACGTTACTACAGGGAAAGTTCAAGAACAAGAGTCCCAAAGGATCTTCTATGGTACAAAAAAAAACTTTATTCCGAAGAAGTTGACATGCAGTACACCGGGTTTTAAATTCTTTAGAGTTATAGACATGACACTCTGAATTTAGTGAAGAGTGCTGGGTTAGTGTTTCTTTCTTAAAAGAAATCCTCCTTGACCATATGCCAATCAACATTAGCGTATACCCGGGATTGAACCAGGCAAGTAGTGCATATACACTTCACGATCTCACCCTCAAATCGTTTGCCTGAGATTTAATTTCTTCCCCTTATATTGTTTTGTGACGCTTGTGAATGCTTTGAAAATGAACTGGATGTACCGTGTGCGAATGTGTTCTATGTAAAAGCAGGGGTAGTTATCAATTAATATATAATCAAGTAACATCTTTCAATGCAGCAAATTTGCCGAGGGAAGTAACTTTTGATACGCCAGGGATGTTTGAAAACGCTGTGTTTATTCAACGTACCGCTGAGAGCCCAACAACACGCAACATCTGACTCTAGATACTCGTAAGTTGTTAAGCACATTCATGCTTTTAATATTAAACATGTTCCTAATTAGAGTCAGGCGTGTCACGCGGATACTGGATTGTCCATGCGACCAGCATTAACAATTCCTATTGTCATGATTGTGAATCCAATTCTAAAATTCCGATTGAATTACGTCCCTAATTCGGTCGAGCTCTTGATGAATTTGAGTTCAATCAGCATACAACCGTTGGTTACATATTCAGTCAGTGCGAGAGGTAAGTAGTGTCAGCTCTACTCGAGCACAACACAATGGTGCGGATAGGGAGCGCATGAAATGATCATGCGAGGCACGCATCGTGGCCTGATCATCATGTAGATCTCGAGAGCTTCATTGTCCTGCTCCATAGATGCGTCTCTACTGATGGACCCACGACTGACGGATAGCTCAGAGCACATCCAGTATACATCTTGTGACAAATGTGATTGCGGAGTGTGCAAGAAAGTATTTGTATCTCAATATTTTGAGAATCAAGCTGGTTCGTTGCACTTCCTGTCACTCTGTAGAATGTGGTCACTGGAGCTAAGTTTGCATTTCCATTTCATGGCTCTGGTCAGCTTCTGAACGCCATTCATTGTACGTTCTGAATTATTATTTACTAAATGTGATGACGTCAAATAGGTTTTCATATTCAATCACTAGCTCAGGTCGGAAACAGAACACAATTCATTGTACTTTCTGATGAATAATATGAGGGCTTGGTGCGTTATATGCCTGGCTATGAAACGCTAGTAAATCTATTCCACTAGTACTACTACCTATAATTTCTAAATTGGTTTAGCAGAATGTGATGACTGGGCTGACCCTTCACATTCATCCAGTAGCTTTGGTCGGAATCAGAATACTGTTCGTTGGTTTAATATACTTTCGTAATTATATTCACAGAATGCGAAGACTAGAGCGAATCTTTGTGTCCATTCAATAGCTTGGGCCAGAACACTGTCAGGTGTTCCGAACACTTTTGTATTTCATAGGTATTTTATTTTATTTTATAGGTTGTATTTTATAGGTTGTATTTTATTTTATAGGTTGTATTTCCGAACACTTTTGCAGGTTTCATAGGAAAAATGTTGTAGGAGAGCAAAACCTGCTTGCTAAAAAATCAAAATTATCAACGTGCTCAGCCAGATGTGCTATTAAGTTTGGCGAATTTAATGCGGAACTTTTTTTTGACAGTCGCGAAACCAATCGTTCTCTTTCGTCACGTGGCTTCTACATGGAATCGAATTTTTTTTAAATTACATCACCTGCGCAAATTTTCATCTCAGTTTTACTTTTTAACAATTATTTCCGACTTAGTACACGACTCGGCACGCTGTCTCAACCAGTTCACAGGTTTCACGACGCACTTTCCGATTTCGTGCTTCCGCAGTCACAGCAAGCGACGAGCCTTCAGGAAGTGGCAGTGGCCGACTGACCTTGTGCAGAGTCTCACAAACCGCAAAGTGTCTGGCCTGGTGCACATGGCACATAAATGCGTTGTCTTCGAAATAAACGAAACATCTAACCAGATATTCGTCTGGAAATTCCAGCTTAACTGTGTCGTTGAATGAGTCGGACTTCACGTTTACGGTTTTGTCGACGAAAATTTTCACAAAGCCCCGTTTCTCTCCAGACGTAATCTTGGAATCTGATCACGTGGAGGTACAGAACTATGAGTGAGTGCTCACCAACTTGTGAAGAAACGAGTGTTCATTTTGCGGCGTTGATCAAATTCGTTCCACCTGCTTGGAAGACATACTCCTCAATTTCGAGATCCGATTTTCCACAACGAATGTGACACTATTTCTGTAGACATGATGTCGATGCTTGAAATTGAAGGCGATGTAGTGAATTACTGGTCACTTGAGAATGCAGTTTGATATTTTCGTATAAATTTTCGTGTCCGGGCACAGGTATTATAAAATTTGATTTACTAATGTACTACAATAATGTTATTGAAGAGTAAAAATAATTTTTTTCATTAAAACACTCAAGTGTTGTTGCATTATAATGCTTATACGTCAGGAAAAGAGCATGCATTGATAATCCTTTAAATTTCATACAAGTTATCATCTTTAGTACTACACCTTTTAATCTGTGAATCAAAGCGAATGCAATAAGCGTTGAGTGATTATTCGCCTTGTTTTTAGGGGTCCAAGTCCTGCTAACCTTTACATCTAAGGTCATGAACAGAACAGCGATGAGACTTGTCTTACTGTTCATTGGACCTCATAGTTTTCTTGACTACTGAGTGATAGCAAATGTATGACCTGTCTACACGAAGTCAATAAATAAATTTATTAATTTATATGCTGAAAAATTGTTCTAATGAAGGTTTGGAAAATTGGCGTAGTTCATATTGAGAGGAATTGAACTTATCTAGGTATAATGACTTCCATTTTAATGAAAAACTTTCTTCAATTTTAACACTTCCAAAATGCTCGCTTCGACATTATGTACGAGGAGATACGAACGACAGTGAGGTATAGATGGTTGATTGAACGATTACATTTTGAATTTAATATGGAATAGCTTCACAATAATGAAAACAAATATTAATTAATGCATCGATTAAAATACGACTACGATAATTGAAAATATTCCTGTAGAACTAGAGACGCTGCATAAGACAGCAAACAATATATTTTTCGAAAGCAGTGTTCACATTGAAATTACCCTATACGCAGCCAGAAATGTAAAAAACGCTATTCCATTATCGTATAGGATCAATTTTACAATGCAATCAATCTATTTGTTATCGTGATACATAATGTACTCCATTTTTCCAATCCTACCTCTGCTACCAGCATACCATTCGAATCTCTCGCTAGATAATAAGATTGAGAAAGTGTTAGCCTACCAGACGCAAACCCCGACTTTACCGCTAGTGCTTCAGCAGTACAAGTGGCCGGGTTACATAGACTTTTTTTGAAAAAATCTAACAGCTTTGAAGATCCTTTTGGATCTTCGACGAAGAAGTTAGTGTTTTAAATTATTGATACTTCGAGTTCAAAGCCGTGGTGTTCTGTGCAATGAGAAAAAGCTTTCGCTATTAAATTCCATTTGATTTTTTAGCGTAAGATATGGCATTGAATAGGAAGGATTGGTACCTTTCTTAAAAGCTTAACGGATGTTTCAGAAAGTCGAATTCCAAAGATTGTGTTTGGTGAGCGATAGCTTTACCTTGTTTTGTCTACGCGAAGGCTTTTCAAGCTAGTTGATTTGTATGTATTATTCAAGATAATAAGCTTTGTGGAAATTATTTTACGCTCATTATTAGTTATAAATATGACTCTTTTTGCTTGTGTTTGCCAAAGATAAAGAGGAAAGTACTTCAATCCTATGAATTGCTTTTTATTAAGAAGGGTATTTATAATTCGTTTTTCGGGGCAGTAACCTTCATAGTAAGTGAAGGAAGCGCAGGGTTTCCGCTTGTGGAGGAGGGGACTTCCAGCCTTGCTGCGTGCTGCAAAAGTACAGGAAATCTTTAGCCCTCTTTGCAGACTCGCTGAAGCACCAGAAAAAAGCAGTCACAAGCTAACAGCGCATGCAGGCAGGCACGATGCTCTGTGACGGTGAAATCGTGCGTCTGCGCCACGGCTGCCCCCACACACCACCACACACCACCACACACCACACACCACGCACCGCCACACGCCCTCACCGAGCACAGTACTGGTGTGTGTAGAGCGGCGTGATGCATGAGTCCTTCATTCACGAGACTTCTAATTCGCGGGAATTTTTTCAATCCATAGATAAGTAATTCACAAATTTGTGAATTCATGAGGGTCTTAAATCTTACCCGATTTCTAATTGAGTTGTCACTATCGTTTTTATTCGTAAATGAGGGCTCCATTGTAACGTTAGAACATTGAATGTTTGCTCGTATTTTGTGGCTTCTGAGAGTCGAAATTTTTGGATTTAAGCATTTTAAACTTTTATTTAGGCTCTAAGCTTATTTTTCCTTACTCGAACTTAGAAAAATCTTCAGAATATCGTCAAGTTTGAACAATTACCAGCGAACTTTAGTATTTGATAACAGTTATTGCATTTTGTGCGTGATTGACAAAATACTACAAATGTTCGTTTGGCGGAGAGCGTCTAAAAACAAAACTAGTTTCGCTACAATTTTACTCCAAGCGAGTGAAGATTATCTACCGTAGCATAATCCGAGTCTCACTCACAAGTTTGTGCGTTGGAAGAGACAGCGTTAAGGCACTACGCAGCTAACATCTCATGCCCCAGAACTAACGCACTGCAACGCGCTGTACAAACACGCGCGTCTCCTGGCGTGTTTGTCTCCTCTGGCCGTGTTCAAAGAAGGGATCGGCGGCATTGAACTTCGCGTGGGTGCCCTTCACGGAAGAATGAAAGTAGACTGCGGGAAAGGGAACATTGACTACATTTCTTCGCGTGGTTTGTTACTGCAAAGGAAATGTATTAGTTCTTCTTAAAGAAGAAATTATAGAAAAATGGCTTAGTGATGCACGACTGAGTGAAAGTAATGAAGAGCAAGTTAACAGTCCGTAGATCTTGTTTTCTCTTCTCATTCCAACGTTACGAATAAAAAGTATTGTATAAAAACTTTAGAAGTTTAGTGCGAAAATACTGAACTGAAAAAAATTAATGCTAACCATGAGATCGCAATGGATCAGTTTCATGTTTACAGCATTAGGTGAGACCGATATTTACACTTTTGATATTCGGTGCAATGGGAAACAAATTTTTCTCAAAAAATAATAATTCATTTATAATGAGTTTTCCCTCTATAGGTTTCGCACGATTTTCTTGCAGCCAAAAATGAAGAATGTCCGTACTTTCTACAATTTTATTTAAATAATGAGAGTGAAATAAAATGTGGGAATAGAAAAACCCATACCTTAAATGCCTTTCCAATATTTAAATTTACGACAAACCTGGAAGAAATAATAATTTCCTCATATATTAAAAAGGAAAGTAACAAGTTATCTATTCAGGATTAAGATATTAAAAAATTACTAACTTGAATTTCAAATGCCAGTTCATCTTGTATTGAAAGATTTGAGTAAATTTCTTCAGATATTGGGAGCTTTTTTCGTACCTTGTTCCTTAGTGTGAAGTTACCGTCCGTAAATTCGCTAAAAAATGTCAAAGCATTCAGGGAGAATTTTACAGTAGTCTACTCATTCCAATCCCCAAAATAAGCTAAGCAAGACTATAAACAACAGGTACAACACGCATTTTCGTTTGTACTGCAGTACAACTCTACGCGTAATCTCGAACACGGCAGCGGTGTTGGGGGGAGAGTATTACAACGCTCTGTGGACCGCGTTGATCTGTTGGCAGCGACGGAGAAGCCGCTGCTCAGCACATGCATTCAGTGCTACTGCCTCGTTGTTTGACCTGACACTTTTTCCAAGGGTTTTCAAGATGTTGCAAGAGGTCTGGAACTCTTTTGAGCCGCTCAATTCGACTAATGTTTTCATTTGGTGGTCAAGTCCAATAATATCTAATTGTTTTGGGGGTTTGAGGAATAAAAAGGATTTGCATATTCATAAACATGTACTCATGTCAAATCGATTCTCAACAAAAATGTAAAAAAACCGGTTCATCAATATGGAACATAGCCACTAGGGTCCCTTGAGCCCATCTTCACCAAATGGTCTTTGCTTTCCAGGTGCAATCTCTGATATTAATCCATCGGAATTCGTCCTTAAATGTAATAGGTTTATTGTTTTTTTTCTTCGGTGAAATTCGATGTTCCGTCGCACCGGAATCACTGCATTGGTTACAGTGGCGATGAGTAATGGCTTCAAAAAAATATTTTTTGATTTTTAGTGGTGGAAGTATTCAAAAGTCGTTACTTAAAATATTTGATACTATAAGGAGACTTTTGATAAATTTGTACTTCATCGGAAGTGGAAAATGCAGGATGAGTTCATTATATTTGTTGAATCTTGGGGAAACTCCGTCTTGAAATTTTTTTGCAGGTAAAGTTATAGCACATTTTAAGCGCTACGATGTAAATTTTCTAAAAATATTGCACACCAGATGTCACAGCGTTGCCTGGAAAGTTTTGAACTTGACTTGCACTAATTACTCCGTACTGCATTGAAGAAATACAATGTTGTAAGACATCTTTATTTCCATCACAAGTTATACGTGAAACGTCACTATGGCGTTCCAAAAACTTTAAAGCATTGTATAGTTTGTGATTGATATCGCAGTTCCACCTACTTCACAAGGGCTGGATGTAAAAAGAAGTTTATCTTACAGTAAAGAATTAAACAGCTTCGGGCTCCTTTACTCACTGATGAAGCAGCAACGTCCATCGCATCAGTTTAAATTATGGTGGCTAGCCCTTGCATGCTTCATTGAAGAAATGACATCGAAAGTTGAAAATTCCAAGAGAAAAATTCTAGCCGAGCATCGAAACTTCTGTCACAGAATTTTCAGTCACATCTGAAAAGAGGTAGATTTGTTAGGAAGTGCAGCGACGGTCTGGCGTTATGTGAAACTGTTCTTCAAACTAATCTCCCGAAGAGGATATAATAATTGCAGACATGATACTATAAGTACAACAATAATAAGTGCACGAGGGTTCTGTGTTCTATCACATCATCCTTCAAACTGAGCACCTGAATAGGATGCACTAGGAGTAATTGTGGGGTAGGTCGCGACCAGGGGAGTATAAGACTCGTATCTCGGGGCCTCCGAATTATGCGTACATGGCAAGCGCTACCGTCTCGTTATCCGGGTGAAGAAAGAGGATGTCTAGAAACGTTTGTATTCGCTTACCTTGTTTGAAATACGCGTACGTCTATTTATGCTAACAAATATCTCACTATTTCGAAAAAAATCATTTTATCATCTTGATAAGTTTGTTACGTCGTTTGAGTTATTAAAAAACATTTCATAGCGTTTCCTAAGCTTCAATTGACTTGCATTTCCCAATAACAATATATTTATTTTCCTCACAGATAACTGGAGCTGCCCAGTCATGTTTTCAGTCACAGCTTAATTCTGGACAGTCACTGGAAATGAAAGCAATCTATTTTCGTGCACGTGGAAATTAGATGTTGGTAGGCGGAGCGCTAATCGATTCATGCATGTGGCCGACGCCACGTCCGGGGGCGAGATCAAACGGACGCTCCGTGGGTGCGTGACGGGGACGATACATAATGTTTCGGTAAGGCAGGAGGAAGATGCCGCGCTCGCTCGTCGCATCCGTGTTTAACTGCATCGGCTGCACTGTGACCCGAGACCCTTTGACCAGTAACGCGAACACCAAACATTATGCCTCCAAGCCCAAGGAAAAGAAGAAGAAGAAGAAGCTCGCTAAAAGGAGCTGGTCGGTAAAGTGTCCGCGACCTCCCCCTCAGATCAGCTTTATCGACCTGAACGAGGTCGAGTCGGGGAGAAGTAACGTTGTTCTCGTGAAAAGAAAGTGCACGTCTTTGCTAGACATCAGACCGTGGGATGACCGGAGCGGCAGTGAGACAAGCACAGCCGTTCACTTGCCACAGAGTGCAGGCATACAGACTGCTGAAGCGAAGTCTTTGGTTTTGTACAGACACCCAAATGAAGAGAGACCCTCACTTTCTAGTCCGAGCACGTCAGTGTCGTGCTCCAACTCCAGCTACTTTGCGACCGTGAGCTCTGCTCGCAGGAGCGTAGAGGTAGGCCGTCATCACCAGCCACTCATCTGTAACCTGACGAACACAGCAGACCTGCACCCACTCAGCACCGCTAAATTGGTCGTCCTAGGGCCTCGCTCTGGGCTTCGGGACCCTCAGTTCCCTGACTGCCACGGGCCTGAAGTAGCTCGCCTTTCCAAGACGCAAAAAGGAATTCGTATCCTCAGCAAGAAAGTTGTGAGTATTTTAAACAACGTTGTTTTTGTTATTGTTTTATTCGCTGTGTGTCACGTTCTGATGTGTTACGATCCGATAAGGTTTACATGTCACGATCTGATTTACGTAGTCACGCATTGAAGGTGTTCGAAAAAAGTTGTTTGTTTATTTTAAACGTTCGTCTTTTGTTCAAAATAACCACACTCCGTTAAACGTCAGAGGACTAGTAAAAATAATCTTACTCACTAACATCGATTCTTTGAGGAAAATTTATACACTTCTCAGCATTCTAAGTAAATTTTGGATACCTCTCACAGTCATTTTAAAAACATTGCGCCAGGGAATCAACGCTAATCTCACCCCTTCTCCCCATGCCTTATTGCTGTCCCTCGGGCCTTCTCCACATGCCTTATTGCTGTCCCTCGGGCCTTCTCCCCATGCCTTATTGCTGTCACTCGTGCCTTCTCCCCATGCCTTATTGCTGTCCCTCGTGCCTTCTCCCCATGCCTTCCTGATGTTTACAGTAGTCTGGGCAGCATTGTTGCCGATCTTGAACTCAAGGAGGAAAAATAATTGCAAATCTTCGTTTTTCACGTACAAAATTGTAGGCTTTATTACTCAGGAAATGAATTGATTGAAGAGCGTATGACTTGATGAATTAGTAATGTTTATTCTCCTTCTGAAGTACGGGAGAAATTCCTCAGTAAAACTTATTTGAAATATACCACCTAAAATCGGCTATTATTTTCCGAACGCCCTAATAGCAATAATGATTCGTACACAAATCCTGCCTCATCACGGGAATTTCTCCGCCTATCATCAGACGCACCACGCAGTGCTGCAGTCATGTCAGCGTTCACCTGCCAGGTGTCATGCTGGTCTGTGTGACCTGCCAGTGTAGAGTCACAATGTCAGCAATGTGCAAGTTCTATAGTAAGAATAATTTCTGAATTTTGTCGTCGATTTTCTTGCGAGAATGAAGTCCTTGCTGAAACGATCTAAATGTTTTTTAAACTTTGTGCTAAGGCGTGAATGTTTTGTTTGTTGTAATTCATATTTTTTATGAGTCTTGTTATTCTCGATTCAATTGAATTATTGATTTTTCAAACACTTGTCGACGATAAGAAATTTCGTGAATCGTTTTTCTTCAAGGTTGACATTAAAATTTTAAGTCTTTTGCTGTATTAAAATTATGACTCGGGGTCCACTACTGATCAACGGAAGTTCACTATATTGCAGCAAGACCTTCATCTGTACTAATAAACGTTGCGATGAATAAAAACTTATGGCGACTCAAATTGTCTGCCAAAGCCAGACTAATATGCTTACAAAATATTATTTAACAGCAATGAGTTGTGGGAGTACGGTTATATCTCGGATAAAATTTCATCACTATGCAATTCAGGGCGTCTCCGTAGTCAGTGTTGGCAGGGCTTACTGACATAAAAAAATGAAAAGTTAAGCGTTAACTTCGACTCACAATGCGAACAAAAACATTAGGATTTACGCATGCAGATTTCAATGCCACGTACGCTTAGATGCGATCATGAGAGTTGACGATAACGTGAAATGCGCTGTTTCGGTGCGGTTTTTTCATAGATAATTTTCAGGACGGCCAATTTATCTCAAATGAAATAGGCGCGCTTATTTTTCTATGCGTGCTACCGTGAGGTATTACCTGAGCTAAAGAGCCGTTCGCGACCTCTTCATTATAGGCGCAGTTTCTCTTAATTCTCAGGGTGCGTCCCGAGCTGTCGCCCGCACGCCGCTCCTGCACACCAGCCTTCTCTTTTTTGTCTCAGATCCTCAAGTGTGTTGTTGTTACTTCGGCATTTCTGAGTGACCCAGCCAATCAAAAGTGCAGGAAAAGCATTGATAAAAATTGAGAATGTTTCATGTTCTTGAGTGCCTCTGCTGCTCCAGTCAAGGGGTGCCTCTCCAGACAGTCTGTCGCGAGGCTGGAGAAAGGCTGCCAAAAGCGTTCCTTGGATGAAGCCTCACGTTTCTAGCCATTTATTTAGCCTGAAGCGTGTCCGGTATGCTCAAATTGAACATATCTTTATTGGGTCCATTCTTATAAGTGATTTTGTGAAAATAGCATTAGGAAAAAGTCATTGTTAAAAATTTTTATCACCGAATGGAAGAGGAATTTTGACATTTGTAATAGTTATTTGTAGCATGATCTTTGATCATTTAATTTCTTTGAGTGTTTTGCTATGTCTGTCAGTGCGAAATTTTTTCAAAATTTATAGAACTTTAGCTAACTTATTTTCCCCAAGGTTTATCAAATGTTACATTTTTTACAAATGTCCTCAATAGAAGTTTAACCCCAGCCTCCGCAAATTGCCAATAGCATGTACCAGGCTATGCTGTTGAGAGTGGACTAGGCTATGCTGTTGAGAGTGGACCAGGCTATGCTGTTGAGAGTGGACCAGGCTATGCTGTTGAGAGTGGACCAGGCTATGCTGTTGAGAGTGGACCAGGCTATGCTGTTGATATTTCAGGATACAGCTGAGGCTGATTCAGAACACTCATTCCATAATGAACACAACCATTCTTTGTATCCTGTCTCTTCTCTGATCACATCAAAAAAGTTGTTTGAAGCGTAATATCGTCTTCCAAGTTTCCGTCTTTTTTAAGATTTTCTCTCAGGATTTGGTTGCTGGTTTGAAACATTCATCTTTCCTTTAGTTATTGCATTTCTTTGAGCGCCATTCGACGGAAAGCGTCTCCAGCACCTTTATCTTGTCGCCTCGAAGCGGTACAGCAGAGATGATGCTCAGTTGGCGGGCGGTTGCTATTTTCTTACATACGTAAATCGCCGTGTGCTTCGACGCAGTTCAATTTTTGTGTGATGAATCAAATGCTAAATTTCCCTATTTTCTTTACGATTTTTTTTGTAGAAAGTAAGGAATTTAGCGAATAAAATTGCTAAGACTCAGCGTCGTGTTCCGCTGAACATTTCAGCTGAACAATCGCCTGCCCTCAGTTCAGTAAAGAAATTTTCCTTGATTAGTTCTCCTGGCCTTGATTAGCTCCCCCCCCCCCTCGGTCACGACATATGTTTATCACGTTCTTCCTCAATTTCATTTCCGAATTTTCAGGTTCTTGTGTTTCACAGCGCGTCCCAATTGTTTTATCTGAATTGCCCTAGCCATTCTTCCCGCAGGAGTTTGAGTGATAGCCACTGCCTGTGAAAATTTCCAGTTTTACGACGCGTCGTTCATTTCCAAGTCATAGCTCTAAGGGTAACTGCGAACACTGTTATGGAGGCTATTTCACGCTTCTTATACGCTTGTTGGTGACGTCTCTGATCCGTTTACCCCCATCATTTAACTAGTCTCTTGCCTCGCCCGTTTTTCATAATACTGTAACGCTGAAACGCTTTTCTACCACAAGCGTGCAGGAAATCAATGAATGAAAAATCAAAGTATCAAAGGTGCCATCTATTCCGTGTTTACCGCGGCAACTGGGGAGAGCACAACAAATGGGTACAGTTGACTTCGTGAGCCAAGCGCACCTCGGCGACAATAACTGAGGGAGCCTCGAGCGTGACCGGAGCTCGTTCTCGCATCCGTACCCAGTGCCCAGCTGCGTTAGTTGCTGGTCCACAGCTGCCCAGCAGCGCCAGTCGCTGCCCCCAGCTGCCCAGCTGCGTCAGTCGCTGCCCCCAGCTGCGTCAGTCGCTGCCCCCAGCTCCGTCAG
>VOMN01062250.1:0-12087 GCA_014899125.1 Orchestia grillus
CGACTGCCTAGAAATACAGGGTATATATTAAGTACATAACAGTGCCATCCACCGAGATTTACGGGTACAGAATAATTCTAAGATAATATGAGAGTCTGAACTACCGCTAGCTCAGTAAAAAAATCATTTTCTGAATATTTTGAAGTAGATGTACTTAACATTGTGACTAGTCGAATAAGTTTTTGAGAATGCACCATGCCGCCCTGTGACCACCAGACACGCGCACTACCAGCCGCCACCATATGTGATGCTCCACAGCAGCCCTGAACTGGCGACTTCAAGCGCAATCAAGTCTTCTGTATTCTGCGCGTGCGCCACGTAGAGAAAGTATAGTTGTTATATTCACAAATATAAATGTGTGAAATTTTCTCACCTATGTATGATTCTTACAAAGCACCGCAAACATGCTCAAGTGAAGATAAGAATATTCTTAACTGGTAGCTCGATGTTGAGAAAACTGACGAAAAAGGTAAATCCTCCGGGAATATATCAAGTTAGTCTGGCCATGAGTACTGAGGCACGACAAGTTATCGAAAAAAAACAGTTTATCGGGTTAACCGCTACCTATTCAGTAGGACTCGCATCCTAACATTTCAGCAGCAGATTATTTTCTATCAATTACTGTATATTTATTGGTACTAGATACAGAGCAGAGCAGTCGGTTGACTGCAAAACGGGACTCTATTCTGTTCCACTTGTCTGCTTGTGTACTACGATGCTGCTGGCAGAATCTCCAGCATTCGAAATAAAATCGATGAAAATTAAGTGACCGTTAGATATTGTTCTAAAACTGTTGTGTCGCATACCCTGAAAAAGTGGATGTCCAGCACAAATCATCTCTACCGAGGAATGAAGACGTGTTCGGCGTTACCCCCATGATGTTCTATCCGAAGGTTTAACAAATTCTTACAAACAGCACACAGCTCTTAGGCTCAGTGCTGGTTGTTGTTCGTTGGATGGCAAAACTCGAATCCCAGTCAGCGTTGGTTGAATCCGGAGGAATTGACGTACATATTTGCCTTTTTTCTTACAAAGCATACAGCAAATAGTGGCCTCACAAGGAAACTGATGCTTTCTATGAGTCCTTTTTGTGGGTCAGTGGTCGATAAGTCAGAACACCAACTTGATGTGTACACATGAATCTAGGTTAGCTAGAGAGTTTCCCTGGAACACAAGAGCGATGTCGCGGCTAGGCAACTGAAAGAATTGGGCAGTCGGTCGTAGAAGTCCTCCAATACACACTTAAATTCTTAATCTAGAAGGGAAATATCGAGGAGCACTTCCGTAACCTCAATTTTCAAGATTACTTTCAAGATTTACACTTTCTATTCGAATTGGCCACTTCCTACAGCACTGTGGATCACCTCAGCAGGTTCCGTCGCGACGTATCAACGCTCTTCCTCTTGCAAACCAGAACCCTATTGTTTAGCCTGCTTCAAATAGTGAGAACGAGAGACTGTATTTAGAGCAAGCATCTGCCAGTCAATGTATTTTTTAGCGCCTGGGCGTTCCTAATAATCGTATAAATTCCGCTGGATCCAACATTATGATTTAAAGCTAACTTTTCTGCGATGCGGATATTTAGTTAGTTAATATTCCACGACAACGCCTGTTTACGCCTCCTCGGGACTTTTTTCTCTACTGATTTTATTGAAATTGATACCGCTCATAAGTGAATGTCAACAACAATCTACAACGTGCATCAATACTGGAACATTGAATCAAAATTATTTAACCCATGAACGCATAGCGTTCATTTTTATGTACACTAGATGGTAATAAAACCGAATAAGAACAATGGTGACAGAAGCTAATGACAATAGATGTTTTTGTGATTACAGAGTACTTGAACATTTTTATACTTAATAAACTAATGCATGAAATGTAAAAGTGCCCTAAAATTAATTATTTTCAGCATTTTCATTCTCTGTACTTCATGACTTTTTCCTGTTCCATTCACAGAACTGCATTTATTCCAGGAAATGGACATTATTTTTCCATCGAATGTAATATTTGGTACAAATGACCTTCTAACAACTAGTTTGTAAAAATTTAGCAAGATTTATGGAGCCATAAACGTTATGCATGAGTTGGTTAATAACAAGGTAGCTGGACAGTACTGGCTCGAGTAATCAGTTTTGCGTCAATTGAAAAATACAGCACCAGGCTGCTAATCTCTACGTTAATAGTTTTATTTCTACCTTGATCGAAAAGCACCAGGAATACTTCCATGCCTATTAAGTTATCTGGATCTTCTTGAATGAGAGGCATGGACTCCATGACAACTGGCCCCACGTAAAGCTCTGGTCGGGTTCGTGGAAGTGAAGCTATGCTTTTTGAGAATTCTTCGGTCCGCGCCCTGCCAGCCCAGCCACTTAGGAAAAAATTTACGAAGAGCAAATGGCAACGTAAGCTGAGCAGGCTGCACTCCATCTCTCCATACGCAGCCACACACTACAAAAACGTTTCACCAGCCCAAGTTGTGAAAGTTTTAAGCATGGAAAGAATTACGTTTTTACACATTATGATATACACGTACTAGCATGTAGGATATCCTGGGTATATTATTTATTCCTTTAATACATATGCACTGAATTTTTGAATATCAATATTTTGTGAGCCTAAATTGTTGAAAAATAGGTTGACTAATCTCAAGACTTTGAAATTGAACATGTTCAAGGAAATAAACTTCAGTCTAAGAAAGCTCTCAATGCTGCGTCTCGGAAATGAAAAATAATTAAGCCTCACACAAGTAATTGCGTCCAAGCCTCGTCAGATGCTTCCGAGATGGTGCTTGCCAAAGCATACCCGGATCACAGGTCAATATGCGGTCGGACACAAGTTCCTTCGACCACCTGCCGACCATATCCACCTGTTTCGTTTAACTACCAGAAATGATTTATTTTTGGGAAGTTTCTGAGCATCATAGCCTAACTTGCATAAATATGCTTGAAGTGAGGCTTACAGATGCTATATCAAAATTGCAGTATCATTTCTGAACATTTATGCACACTTATGGATTCGGAACCCAGAAGGGTCACCGGTCACTGGGTAACCGCGCGCACGAACTCCACACGATAACACACCCTCTCGCAGCGGCGACACTGCTGATACTGCGAGCCAGACTGCCAGAGCCAGACTCCAGAGGCTCAGTCAGAGATGCCAGAATCAGAAACAAGGTCCTGTACATTGCGCGAGGAACTCTCACAGCCAAGAGAAGATTCATACACTATTTTCACGTTAATTGACTAATATCCATCTCAATTCAAGGTGGAAATTAAACATGTATTGTAAGTAAAATGTTGCGCTTATAAAGTATGTTTTAAATTCGTAATGAAGCGAGCAAACCAATAAACTTAATAAACTTTTTTCTGCTGCGTAAGTATTTCGGTGTTAGGAGAGAAAATACAGAATGAATTTATTGCATAACGACTTCCATCACAACAGTTGACGAAGCGCTGTGACGAGACTTGGTCGATCAGAGCTCTGCGTAAGGGCGTAATTTCACCGCGTGAGCCTCTCCGCTGAGCGAATCAGTGCTATGGAAAAGCCTGCAGGACAGGTGAACAACAACGCACTTTATTCGTTAATTAAGTCCGGTGAAAATGTGCATTTGGAGGAAAAAATAATGCACCTGTTTTTTCCTCTATCTGAGATGAATTTATTCCAAACTCAAGTGACGTCAAGCAGCAATGTGCAGGGATCCGGACAAAAATATACCATTCTAAGAAACAAAATGAGTTGTTGGCTACATGTTTTCCGACTAGAACGCATAATTTTATTTGTTTACTTAGCTACATTTCAAAATGTAAAACACTAAGACAATTTGAAAGCATAACTGAAATGTTGCCTCCCACCGATAAACCTGAACAAAATCGAAAATTTTATCATTTCCAAAATTATTCATTTAATCGCTCAACAATCTGCTTAAATTGTATTTTAAAATATATATTATAAATCATCGTTTGTTTTACGTATAAAACAATATGACGATTTTGAAAACCATGATATGGTCGGGCAGATTTTAGAACACGTTTTTGGAAAAATATTAATTGTAGGTAACAATACATGATTTTAATTCGCTGTTGCCGCCCAAGGAATGGTGTCAAACGGATCATGGAACGACAGACCTCTGTTAAAACGAACACATTTGCCAGGCAGGGTAGCCATTAAATTTTGAACATCAGGAATGCCCGATTTCTAAATACACAGTCATCACTCCCAGCCGTGAGCGAATCCGAGGCCGTGTTTACAACCCACCAGCTTCCCTCGAGACGTCCGGCGGCGGCCCTTGGACCGGGAGCTGGGGGACCAGAGAGCTCCTGGTGCTGGAGCTGCCACAGCGTCCCGTGGCGTCCAATACTGAGATGGTTAAGGCCACTTTCATCAGAATTGAGGCGCAGAACTGGTGAGACTCCTCTTCGAGACCGGGCGAAGGAGAGGGGAGAGGGGAGGAGGGGATTTGCTGCAAAGAATTGAACGTCTCGAAAAAACCCTCATTATGGAGAGGCTTATCATCGGCCAGGATTGACTGGGATTAATGGTTCTCCAAGCGTTCCGCGATTTGAGACACTTTGATTCGCTCCGAGGGGCCTGGAGTGCTGCTAAATAAAACGACGGAACTGAATAGATTGAAGGAACAATAAATGTTTTGAAAATTATAACATTAGAGAATGTGGATCATGGAAAAAATTTCGAAACTGATTTTTCGTGATACAAAGTATTCACAGTTTATTATTCTCTATTTTTCAAGGATCGAAACAGAGTGCTTCCTGTCTATGATGTAATTCTTTGAGACAAAACTTCTGTTCTACATGGCCAACAAATTTAACCTTTGTTGCAAAAATCAATTATACCCGCATCGAAATAATGTAGCTGCATCCCTACATTTACAGGATCGGATTTTTTAATTTCATGAAAATCCATTGAGCGAATAAACTGATAATATCAATTAATTTTTGGGTCTAGAATAAAAATAAAATAAAAATCAATCGAAAAAGACACTCTTGCGCTGCTCAACTTCATTTTCTGACTGATTCATCAAAGCCCATTTCTCGACCCTCGAATGTTGCCTCCATCGGGACCACGTTCATCGAACAAAGCCTCCACTGTGACTGCGGAGAATTGATCGTAATAGGTGATGAATGCAACACGTAGTCCGCGGGTGAGCACGAGTTGCGGGACGTAGGTTTGGGGAAGGAGTTTCAGAGTTCATTCGTTCATCTGTTCTGTCGGGTTACCCAGGTGCGTCCGTTGGGTTAAGGCCTTATCGTTTTATGGGAAATGTCTATTCGTCTACGAAATTTATTGTCATGAGAAATAAACGCGTGGCAGCTATGCTAATATCTAAGTATCAGAAATTCGGCCTTCCTCGAGCAGCGATCTCTGGCACTGCAGCTCAGCCTAGCCGCCCGGAGACACGTGCTTGGGAAGCTGGGCACGCGTCCTGCACGGCTCCCAGGAGAGCGTATCTGGGCAGCCATGCGCTCCAAAGTGGGGCACATCGCCGTGTCTGTATCCTATCCGTCACCGAGAGTACTTCAGCCCTTGGCGTCTGCAAACACTGGTACGGGACTCGACAACCCTCGGAATTGGTGAAGATGTCGTTGGGTTGGAGGGCAGAAAGGAAACCTGCATCGAATCAAACGTGCTAGCTATTAAATATTCGGCAGATGTACTTCCGAGCGCGATTAGACTTAAGTGACGGTTGACTATTAACACCAGGGATTATTAGGAATCTATTGTGTATTTTCATCGCTCGGAGGTTACAGATATCGTCAACTTCAAAAATTGATTTAAGATTGTCTCGTTTATTCCTATACTCGTATAGCCACCTTTATTTATTTTCATTTTATATGTTAAAATATCCTATTTCATTATCCAGTTAAGTTCTGGGACCGCCGTCTCTCTTAACTCTGACAGTGACGACTTTCATTGCAAATTGCCTAGGTTGTGACCACGTCAATCGAGCATCGCCTTCATCGCGACCATGTTCATTGAACGTCGCCTTGCCTGAGACTGCATCAATCGATGAATGCTGTAACTAATGCTGCAAGTGCCGACCCGGTTAACCTAAACCTGTCTGAGGGGCAGACGCCCCTAGCAGTGGAGCGCCGCCGCCCAAAAGGGTGTCCACGCCCATGGCGGCAGTCTCTCCTGCCTCAGATCTTGGCCACACTGAGCGCTGCATCTTCTGTAAACAATTAAAACAAGAAGTTCTTCTCTGGATTTAGCTTTAACTTACTGTCTTAACTAAGATGGTCTCCAACTTACATTCTGATGTACTGTATGTCTTTCCATTTGTCTGACGACTGCATGATCTATGAACTTGAAATTCATTTCAACTGCCAGTTTAGATCTGACAAAGAAATGCATGCAATTGAGTGTTTTAAGCCTAGAATCGGTTTCTATTTATACATTAACCCGCTACAAGTTTAAATTCAAGTTAAACTGGAACAGATTTCTTAGAAATATTTGCAGAGCTGTTTGCCATAAGATGAAAACTTATATTTACTGTATTCAGAGACCTTCAAATGTAGATGATATTGAAAAGAAGTTTCAGTTTACGAATACATTGGGATTAAATAATAAATAAAAGAAAATCTTGCGTTTAAAATTACATGATTATCCATTGTTCCATAGTTGTCCTCATGCGTGCAATGTTCATATTATCTCTGATTTTGTAAAGACTTGAGAAATTATCCATCCAATGATGTTTTAGCGCAGCTGTAACGTTCGGGTACCGACGCTGAAATCAAGAGTTCAGTGCGTAGTAGTCTTATGCAAAGCACACTGTGCACAGCTAAATTTACGAACGAGTGGAAATGACATTCCTATTCAAAACGCATCTTATTACTGAATGAGAAGTCCGTAATTTCTCAACAGCTAAAATAGTAGTGACTGAATATGGACCACAAAGGTCTTTCATCTCTGCAGTAGAATTCTTTCCATCTGCCTAGAAAATAGTGCAACCAATATCCAATTTGTTCAACACATTCAGTGAATTATATGTCGGGTATACTCATTCATTAAGCTCAAGACTATCTGCTGGTCCTAGCAAAAATTACTAATTAGTGAAACCAATTATTTGTCATTTACAGTGCGTGAAACATATTTACGTTCATATTAAAGAACAAAATAAATGGATTAAATAATTTTTACTTGTATTTTCATTCAGTTTTTAATTTATTTGGTGTTTAAAAAGGTACAATTCAGTAAAAAAAGCAGATATTTTTATGTTAGACTCAAAGTTAAGCATCTTTGTGAGATGAAAAAAAGCCCTGCAAGCGTCCTACAAAGACACGGTCGTGAATAACAAATACTCCTCGGGTATCCCATGCTTAATCTCTCTTCCAGACGGTAAATAATTTACCGTTCACTGAATATTCAAGCAAAATAGAAACAATGCTCAAACTACATTTTAATGAAATTCTTTTATCGACATCGTTCAGTAAATATTCAAGCCCGAATTATCTCGAATAAGCTTACATTGGATCAAGTATCGTAGCATTGGTTAGACACCACTCTCAACGCAGGCCTAAAACACACTTTCAGGACGTCTTACAAACGTGCTCAAACTACTCATTAATGATTTATGTCTAACCTGCCTTGTACCAATACTGACGCCCCACATCGGGCTTCCATAAACGAGACGCCAGGCGCATTGTCTCACCGCCTCACTTCACGCTGAGGACAAACCCGAGCTCGGCCGAGCCTGAGCCGCCAGGGCAGAGCAGGGCGGGGGCCGGGCTGCGCTTGTGCTTGGCGGCCTTATTTGGAGCGCACCCCGTGTGGGTAGCCTGCCTGTCTTCTGCGGTGCGCTACTGCACTGCAGCCTGGACCTCTGCAGTGTGGTGCAGTCAACTGCTCTGCAGTGTGGTGCAGTCAACTGCTCTGCAGTGCGGTGCAGTCAACTGCTCTGCAGGGCTGTGCAGTCAACTGCTTTGCAGTGTGGTGCAGTCAACTGCTTTGCAGTGTGGTGCAGTCAACTGCTCTGAAGTGTGGTACAGTCAACTGCTCTGCAGTGTGGTACATTCAACTGCTCTGCAGTGTGGTACAGTCAACTGCTCTGCAGTGCTGTGCAGTCAACTGCTCTGCAGTGCTGTACAGTCAACTGCTCTGCAGTACTGTGCAGTCAAGTTCTTTCTAGTGTTTTGAGGTCAGCTGCAATACAGGGCTGTCAACTTTGCAGCGCACTGTGAAGTGACCTTTCAGTTTTAAATAAGCTGCAATGTAAACTAGATTCCCTTGTATTCAAAATCTCAATAGCCTGTTACTTGACCAGTACCATGAGGAACTACCTCGCATCGTGCAGTATTTCAGTGAGCTACACTTTGCACTGCCAAGTGACGGCCCAAATTGCACGGCAGTCATGTACTCTGCATGACAATGCAGCCTGGTGTTCAGGGCCTAATGGTCTTCTTGTATTACACAAGATTGAGATGCACCGCGCTGCTATGATCTAGATCGCTCCTGGACTAAAGAAGATAACTCTATGAGCGCCAAGGCTCCTAAAAAGGTAGGGTTTAGTTAGCGCCAAGCTCGTGTCTGCGCTTAATTTCTGGAGAGTTGCGTCTCAGATCGGCTTCTCAAACCGCTCGTCTTCTCCTACAGAAACGCGAAATTCTCACGTCCCGAGTTCCGGTGTGTAGAGCCGACGAGTTGCAGTCTCTTCAGGGCTGGCCATTCCTTGGGTAGATCAGCTCTGGCTAATTCGTCCGATCTGATGTTCTGTCCATTTTTACGTTGAACTAATTTCAAAATTGAAGGGGAGTGATTAAAATTAAAAAAATAAAGATGAAATAATAGCTATTTTGCGCGCGAGTATGACAGGATCCAGTACAGGATACACAGGTATGGTGAAATACCTTGAAGTAAGCAAAATGTTCTTTGGAGGAGGAACATGACAAGCAGTGTGCAGAACAAGCGAATGTCGTCTTTAAAGCTCCCACCATCCAGTTATTACGACTCGGAGAGCAAGTCGTTATAAACCTAAAAAAGTAGTCCCTCAGAAAGTTTTACAGGAGATATTCCACAGCAGCCCTATGCAGATGATTTCATACAAACACCATAAAATTTTAATGTTGAAATGATAATCCAAAAATAAAGTCCTCCTTTACTTCCTCCAGTCGAGTACACTGTTTAGTTAATTACTTTGTGACAAAAATAAAGACAGCCAGCAGTAGTTCTATTTACAAAACAGTTGTATTTTGTCTTGTAGGAGTATCAGTACCAAAGTAGAGCGTATGTGGCGGCACACGTCGGCTCCGTTGAAAAACACCTCATAGTCCCTTATGATTGGTGCACTCCAGGATGAAACATACCAAAAAACAACATCAAGGGTATTCTGAACTTGTTATCAGCTGGAGCTAATGATAAAACAACGTTGGTCATGATGAAACAACTGACTTTTTTAGCAGAGTCCAAAACGCCCAGGCCTGACTTGCAGTCCTTGTTCACTTCATCTTGACGGAGGAATCTTACCAGCACCTGTCGAACATGAACTCTTAAAATTGCCCCTAGCCTGCCTCAGCGAGCAAAGTTAAAGCATACCTCAAGATCTTCGAGTCTTAAACGTCTAAACTGGATTTACTAAATTTGAAATCGTATATCTCCTGGCATTGGCAAGGCATCTCCATCAAGTTGTACACACGACGAGTAACGTGTTGTGCTAGTGGGTATTAATGTTTCTTTTTTTCATTCGCTGAACCTATCGAACTATTATTGTGTCTAATTTCGAGAGAAAATTTATCCCATTCAGAGTCCGATTGCTGATTAACTTAACCACGATCACTTTTATAACTGAAAATTTTGAACATTTTTTAAAATATGAAGTCTAATGACACATCCTGTGTACTCTGTGTAATTTACGGTTCACTGGTCGAGTTTGGAATCCTAATTTCCTTTTCAGTGCAACTGGAATGGTAAACCAGACAGAGCTTAGATTGCGTTGCTGGAGCGAGTACGCTCGCTCTGATGTCAGCAATGCGGGATACTCAGTCAATTTCTATTGACATTGATATTACTAGCAGAGTCTGAGTCCATCTCGCTCATGTTAAAGGAACTACAATGCAACAAAAAGAAGATCTCAGAAAAGTAACTCAGTATTCATCACTAAAAAGGATAAACATGTAGAGATATGGACTCCTATAACGATAAATTTACAACATATATTACGTACATAGAGCTTGAAGTAGATCAAAGAGATCCATCCAAAATCTTTCTCCTCCAAATCCTAACTCCAACTCCTGATTCCAAAACCTGAGTCCCCTCCTGATCCAACATTAGACTCTGAAACCTGACTCCAACTCTTGCCTCCAATTCCCGACTCCAACTCCTTGCTAGGACTACATAGACACTTCACGTTCAAATTCTATGCCGAACACAAACTCGGGAATCCTACCTTGACTGCGTGTGATGGTTACAAAGCAGCGTTTGTAAAAACTGCGCCTCTGAAGAGTAAAATTTGTATGTTGCATTTTTTAAGAAGTTTATTAGCTGTTGGGTACAGCGTAATGAAGGAAAAATCTTTCTAAAAAATTCAATCGTAACTATGAGAAGAATAAAAATAGTAATAAAAATTCTAATTATATGATACAAACAACACACGAATAAATATGAAGCTAATAATGATATCATATATTCCATAGCAAGAACAAATGTATATCAACCTGAAACAAAACATTCAGGCGGTGGAAAAAGACCGTTTAATCACAGAGAAGAATAAATAACTCAGACTAATAATTTTTGACTTCTAACACAAAAAATATGTGGATGCACGAAACGTATTATTTTAATATAGATAGTGAGAATTGAATTAGATGTGATACATGCACTGCCTACTGACACTAACGCTCGGTTTAGGCATGACGTTACTATAGCAAAACTGCAGAGTAAAGTGTTGGCATCCACGTGCAGGGAATGTTGGAATTACGTGGGCTGCGCTGACGAACGAAGATGCCTACGAGATAGGTTCTTCAAAGCGATTGAATAGCCGGAAATGTACTTGTGTGAAAAACGTTTTCTTACACCGCTCATTAAAATTACATTGAAAAATCAGTCTTATATTACGATTTATAATAGAAAGTAGCGTATATTAATTCCCTTTTTGATGCAAAAAAAATGATTTGTTGAAGTACTTGAACAGTTTGTTAATATAACGGATGAGGAAAATATTATTCAACCCAATTTTCGTATTGAATCTGTAAAGCAAAGTCAAATTAAACGACTTTCCCAACACGGACGAATAAACCATTTTCATCCAACCTATATTTTTTCAAAGTTAAGCAAGTGAGTTCGTAAATCTCCGATTTAAAAACGACTTGAACCAAGTGTCCTTGTCCTTCCTTCCTCCCTCGGTGCAAACCGACTTTTCCTGAGAGTACTCCTACATCTGAAGCAAACAAAAAACTCGTCTGAAAACATCATTATTTCTATAAACATTGTCTAATTCTTATACATTTTTAAGTTTTGCTGCTGACCGGCTTTTCGCCTTTGTCGATTAATATTTTCCTCCTGAATCAGGTATCAGTTAAGACTCAGAATATTCAAACAATGAAGATAAGATGAAACAGCCCCTATTGGTTCTGCCACAATAACACGATCAAAAGGCAATTTTAATAAAAATAAATTCAGGAGCACCGTATGTTGAAAATTTTTCATAAACGTATCAAAAGAACAGAAATCTCAATCGTCAGTAGAATAAAACCGGCAATATTCCACAAAGACTTTGATTTTATTATCAACTCTAAACCCACTCAATATTAACAGCCCAGTGCTGCTTGCTTGGCTGGTCCTTCTGTCCGTCCTTCCGTTCTAAACTAATAGCTATGTAGACTGTCAGGCCTAACAGCGAGGCGGTCGGTATCAGTGATACTGAAAATAATATTGTTTCATGTCAGAGTTACCGTAAATATGAGGGTACTATTATGTACGCCCGTTAAAAATAACGGGCTTAATGAACACATTAATTGAAATAACTAATTTTGATGAACACGTATTGAAGGTTATAAAATGACATGATTTAAATAATTGTTGATGAGGATCAATCTATCAATCTATCTATCTATCTATCTATCTATCTATCTA
>VOMN01062259.1:0-33982 GCA_014899125.1 Orchestia grillus
ACACGGCCTATTGCTGGACACACGGCCTATTGCTGGACACACGGCTTATTGCTGGGCACGCGGCTTATTGCTGGACACACGGCCCATTGGATATTGAGCGCGTGGCGTAGCTGGATATGCATGCTGGGAAACCTGATCTGCACGCTGTAAGTGCTCACACAATCATAAACTCTATTGGGTCGCTGTCGTGAAAGGAAAAGTGATTTTCCGGGCGATCTGAAATGACACTCAAGAGTACAGCGACTTGGAGTTTGTTGTGATATTATCAACATCTTTGCACGCAATGATGCGCAAAAGTGAAAGCTAGAAATACATCGTAATATGGTATTGCAAAGCTTAAATGACGTCTTTCAAGAATAATCACTATTATGCAAAAGAAAGTGTAACGAAGTTTTTTACTCTCAGTTTATGACCGAGAGTTTTAGTACTTCTTTAAAGTCTTCCTAGGAAGTCAATTTGAGAAATAAGTAATTTATTATTGTTTCTTTAGTAATTTTGTATCACGCACAGTCTACGTGCTCAAGTGTTGCTTAAGTTCATTATATTTTCACAATTTCCATTCATATAATCCGAGTAAATTCGTACCAGAAAATACGAACGTTGTATCATCGTCACCCCTTAACCGATGTAATTTTTCTTGAATGATCTAATGTCCCATGAACAGAAGTCAGCTCACTCTGTTAAAATAACTTCTACACGCTCATGATGTGTTTTGGCTCAGACGGATTTGCTATTATTAAAAGGAAGCTTTGTCGTCCTATTCACGTTTGTTCTTGATCCAACACATCATTAGCGTGCCCCTCAACCCTTTGGTCGGTAGGTTTCTGACAAACGCTGGCTGGATTTAGGATATTTTTTGTAATTTGTCCAAGTGTATTGATGATGGCGGGAGGCGGTGTGATGGGTGGCGGGGGTGTCGGGGCACAGGAGCACAAGAGGGGCTCTCATGAGTACACACCAAAACGGTGTCGGCTTACGCCAGGAGGGCCAGGAAGGTTGAGTACGCTCCCCTCGAACCCTCTTATTCATAATCGAAAATTTGGGTGACTTTGCTCGCCCAAAATTGAGAAATGCTCATTGGGTCAAAACGGGTTAGCTTTTCTGTGGGGGAGTGAATATTAAACGAAAGTACTCGGACGTAAAGTAAAGAAAAACTTTAGTTTGCTAGAGAATAGTTTGATTACTGCAGGGAGAAAAATGAGGCAAATATAACAGAGCTGCGAAAAAAACATCGCTTGAGAAGCCACTTTTCTTTTGGGAGCTTTCTTTGCTCAGAGAAAGTTCGTGGGGAAAGTTTTGTCTCGGTCAAAAAGTTATCAGGGCTTTACGTCAATTTTTATGACACAATTCTTGGAAAAAAGGCAAAATTTCTTGAGAAATAAATTTCGTGCTATAGCGGGGCAATAATATCAAAGGAGTGCCTCAATCGACTAAAGCATTTTGATCTGATCGTATATTCTGGTTTCCAGAGCATTTTTTCCAAATTATATTTTGTTCATATTAGATTAGAGGACATAGAATTAGAACGATCTTGTGGGAGTAAATTAATTTCTGAGCTAAAGAGCTCATTTACGGAGGCTTGCACGCACCTTCATGAAATTTCCTCTAAAACCTAAATTTAAACTTCAGTACAAGCCTAATTTACGAGCGTCCGTGATAGGCTTCCGGAGTTTTTTCTTCCTCGTTTTGTCACATCAGCACCAAAATGTAATTTTAGAGCCAGGCCCGGTCACTGAGGCAATGAGTAGATTCTTATGATCAACATTTGATCATAAACACAGGCGTACATACATGAAATTCACACATAAAATTAATAAAGTTCTGCTTAAAAATATGACGTTCACTGGTGAAAAAAAAACTAAAGTTTACCAGTGAAAAAGGATGCATTTCACTCGTGAAAAAATGCTGCTCACACATGGAAAAGAATGAAGAAATTGAAAAAATAAAAAATAAAGTCACGTGAAAAAGAAATGATGCTCACACGTGAAATAACATGAAGTTCATACGCTAAAAAGATGAGCTTCACACGCCTCATGAAGTTCCCAGATTAGAACACAAATGAAGCTCACCCACAAGAAGAAGAGTTCTCACCCGTAAGTTTCCCCTTTTTCATCGATGGTGTCGGCGATCCTGAGGTAGCAGATGGGGGGGAGGACGAAGGACATGAGGGTGACCGTCGAGGCCCCCACCAGGTCCAGAATTTTCCCAAAGTCGGGGATGGCCAGTCCGACCACAACCTCGAAGAGCACCAGCAGGGAGCGGAGAATACATCGCTTCCACCCGAACTCTGGGGGCCAAATTAGGGGGCAAGTGGCGCGTCTCAGGGGAAGGTGGAGGCTGGGTCAGGTGGAGGTAGTGGGTGGGTCAAGAATGGCCAATGGTGGTAAATGGATCAAGAGTGGCTAATGGTGGAGGGATGGATCAAGAGTGGCTAATGGTGGGGGATGGATCAAGAGTGGCCAATGGTGGTGGATTGATCAAGAGTGGCCAATGGTGGTGGATGGATCAAGAGTGACGAATGGTGGTGGATGGATCAAGAGTGGCCAACGGTGGTAGATGGATCAAGAGTGATGAATGGTGATGGATTGATAATGAGCGGCCGATGGTGGTGGATGGATCAAAAGTAGAGAATAGCAATTGATAGATCTGGGATAGTGAATGACAATAGCAAGATTATGAACGGCATAGTAACGAATCAATTTCAAGTCGTGAATGGCCTTGGACAGATCAAAAATGATGAGTGCAATGGATTGATTGAATTTAGTGACTGAAACAGAAAATATTAAAATTTTTGAATAACAATGGGTAAAAGAAAATGGTGAATGAAAGAGGACAGATCGAAACTGGTGAATTCCAATGGATAGACCAAAAATGGTGAATGGGAGTGGATATGTTGAAAGTGATGAATGGCAATGGATAGAATGGATGGATAAAGAATGGTGAATGCCGATGGATGACTCAAAAATGGGGAAATCTAATGGACAGATCAGAAATGTTGAATCATAATGTCTAGTTAAAAAAAATTGAATGACATTCAACACAAAATGTTCAAAGATTATGTCTAGATACAAAATGCGGAAAGGTGGTGTCTAAATTTAAAAAGTTGAGAGGTAAAGTCTAAATTGGCAATTCTGAATTATAATGTCTACTTCAAAAATATTGAAAGGTGATGTCTGAATCGAAATGTCGAACGATAATGTCTAGACTAAAAATGTCGGACATCAAATTTATATAGAACTTATAGGAAGATGATGTTCTAATCAAAATTGTTTAATGATACTATCCAGATTACGAATGGCGATTCGTGATCATAATGATGATAATTGTGGTGATGATGATCAACATTTTAGCGTTGTAAATTTGTACAAATCCATTTCAAAAAGTAAGAATACTGTATTGCACCGTAACTTGTAAAATGCTAAAAAATGCTTAAAACATGATTTATATGAAGTTATAAACATGAGTCTCGTGAGCCCACAGCTGGAAGAGACTGAAAAATGAAACATACAAGTTTTTAAATCGTAATTAGAAAACAGAATTTAAGAAATTCAATCAGACCTTGAGGAGAGGTACCTTTTGCTACAGTACTTGTACTGTTAGAGACCGTTCGTTAGAGACTTCTACTACAGTACTTGTACTGTTAGAGACTGTTTGTTAGAGACTTCTACTACAGTACTTGTACTGTTAGAAACTGCTTATTAGAGACTTCTAATACAGTACTTGTATGTTAGAAACCGTTTGTTAGAGACTTCTACTACAGTACTTGTACTGTTAGAGACCGTTTGTTAGAGACTTCTACTTCAGTACTTGTACTGTTAGAGACTGTTTGAGCATTTTGGCATCTCCTTGCGCATCGGGAATGAATACGGGTTTTAAACAAATTTTTCGAACGACAGCTTGCTGGCCTTTTATAGAGGAAGTCCCGGGTTCAATCCCGTGCAAAGCGCTTCCCATGAAATCCTGCAGTGCGGCACACTAGTGTGGCCCGAGTCGAGGTGCCCCACCTATTATACACGGTAAACTACCGAGAGATTGTCTCTATGAGGTGCCAAACGCATGGTACCTGACTGTTTTATCTTCCATAGTCCTTGATGCTTCGCTGAAGATGGAAGTTTCGTGTTGTATTTATCGAAAAGCACAAATAGACACACAGGTCTTGAGCCTATCCTATCTAGGGCAAAGGAGCTTGTGCCCGAGAGCTGAGCATCGACACAAGGGAATTAAAGAGCTGGTGGTACCAATTACAAAGCTTCGAGTATTTTTACACTCATGAACATTGGGTGGGAAAATGCGAGTTGCTTTATACAGAAGCATCATTGCTAAGTCGAGCCACAGATAGCCTCTCTCTTGAGTCTACTTCATTAATGAAGTAGACTCAAGCACAAATAGACACACAGGTGCATTGATAGTCTACTTCATTAATGAAGTAGACTCAAGTCTGTTGGTTCTGTTACCGTGCCGTACGTATATTAATGAGGTTGAATAAATCTATAAAACGTTTTTAAATGAAAGAAACTGATTATCGAAGATGATCACTGAAGTGTGACGACTGTGTAGCCTTTCTTGTAGGAAACGGTAACTCAGAACTGTAAAGTCATATACCATTGTGACTACGTAACGTTGCGTTGAAATTTAGAAAACGCTCGAACATCAACTTTATAAAGGAAAACATTTAACATTACTTTTTTCTCACTTCTCTGAGCGCAATTTATGTAAACATTCAATACGACAAAAACTCATAAGCGTTCTGACTGGGGTCTTAAGTAGTATCAGGGTGGCCAATAAGTAAGGTACTTCTTGTAAGATCTAATGATTGTAGGTAGCACTGATACGCTATAAAAATCCTAGAATCTCCTCTGTCATCTTCAATGAATCTGATTTTTTTATTATTGGTAGTTTTACAGCAATAACTTTTTAAAAGGGGAGATTTTTAAAAGGACTACCTTAATTATTGAGCTCCCTGTAGTAGTAAGGACAGCAGCGCTACTGTAACTCAGACCATCTCTCACAGAAAGAAAAGGGATCATTTAGCAGGGACATTGGTAAACGGGGAATCCATCACAAATGTGTTCCCGCACAGGTTCCTTAGTGCATAGAAACAGGATGTTAGGAAGAAATAGGAGGAAAAAAGAAGGAATAATCAACGAGAAGGTATGAAAATGGAAGGAAAGAAGCAAAACGGGGACGTAAGATAGAAGTCTCGAATGCCTAGCTGAAGCTCGGGTAGCCTAACAGTGCTCCCTCGAGAGGTACCATTCCCCATATTGCGTAGAATAGACAAACCTGACTAACTTGACGCTATGGCCAATGGTCTATCCTATGCCTCTGAGCCTATCCTATGCACCTGAGGCTGACTGAGAGGAAGTGTTCAGCGAAAACTGCGGCAAGAACGTTGTAGACAAATGGAATAATAAATTACGACTACAGGAGCCAAACAAACGGACCTCGCTTGCATTGATACCGAGGTCCCATGGCGTCAGACAAACTAACATTTGAGGACTACAATAAGTCATATCACAGCATCGATGCATTGTCTCTCATGCTTGCTGAAGTCAGGGATTGAACAATGGAAACATATTGTCTCTCAACAGACATCTTGAATTCTAACTTTTTTTTATTGCCACTTACGCCTAGATAAGTTGGATATTTTTTTTCAAGCTGTCGTTCTTTTATGTGCGTTAACTTTGAATTGAATGAAATATTGAACTCTAGTTCCTGTAATTTTGGCATCCACTAACTTCGTGGTAAGTTGAATATTTTTTACCAACTCTCGTTTTCATGACATCCACTTACTTGTAGGTAAGTTGAAAGCTTCTTCGAGTCCCTGCGTGACAGGGTTGATGAGTATGACGTAGGCGGTGAGGAGGTGCAGCACCACCAGACCTTGTGTCACCTGCACCACGTACCCCGACACCGCCCTCAGAATGTTGCCGGGTACGTTTTCCCCCACCACAGCGTACCCCACGGTCGATATTGGCAGGTACATCACCAGCAACACTGGAAAATGGATCTTTAATGCTTATGATGACATGAAATGTTTGGATCGTGTTTCTTCAACTCGACTGAGCTGTGCTGATGCATAGCTCATGTTTAATTCTTGAAATGGGATGTAGTGCATGAATCGTGATTTTTTTAATCTGCTGTGCAGAGATATATAATGAGACTAGCGTACATACAGGGTAGCCCAAAAGCATACAGACCCTATTAATTAGGAATCCACATTTTAATAGGGTACCATATTGCCATATAATTGGTAATCTTCCTTTTCAAAAATGTCTTTGTATGAAATATAACTAATTTGGTAAATTGAAAGGAAAAATTGACATTCGTAAGCACGTCAGAATTGGGCGATGCAGTTTAGGCGGGAAGCAACGCACATGCAAAAGTGAAATGGCTGAAGGTGTGTTGCGAGGGGTGTCTGCTCTGCAGGAAATCCTGTTCGTGAAGCGAAATATTGTCGTCTCGGAGCTACCCATCAAAGTATCATCAAGAAGGACCTGGGAAATTTGCTTCCCCAACAAGTGATGGACACTGACGAGTTAGGGCCAAGTCTGGAAGCGGCACAAGATCTTTTCTCGTTGTTTCAGAGCTTCAATCTTCTGTATATTAGTACGTTATTTATTAAAATAAGGGACGCCCAGGATCCATATTGTAGGTTAATATTTGGAGACGTCCACTGTTTTTATTTATTTATTATTGATTACCCAAGATTTCGCACGCTTAATAAGCAGCGTGCGTTTTCAAGGGGTAGTACGTTTGTAACTGTGTTTTTTGAAATATAGAACTCCCAGGTAACGTTTTTAGGGATAATTTGGAGAACTTCTTCTGGGATTAATTTTATTTTCCCGAGGTTTCGAGTTCTTTTAAGCAACCCGTTTTCAAAGGAACAAAATTACGAGAACTGCTTGGGATAAATGGGCGAAGCGGGTATCTAGTATACGGGAATCGAATTTTTGGACGAAGGGAGGCACCCTTCCTTCGTTTTAAAAAAAAAAGTTGGTCTACTAAATTTATTCTACTGGATAATTCCGTAATAAGTTTAGGAGAATTTGATATGTTTGTTATGAGAATTTTGATTATTGAATGAATTTAAACCGTGTATGTATCTATGTGTGTCACACCCTCCACCAATAAATACAAAGATCATTGCGGTATCTATGCTACAGCTTGATTATAAACTTCCACGATTAAAGATTCTAAGCGCGAATTATTCGCGGTTCCCGCCAGCTAGAGTAAATAAATGCTCGTAGTTTGTGGCCCAAATCCCCCGCCGATAGCACTTTTTGTTATCGTGCTTAGCTCTGTAAAAAATATCGCTCATAACCTACAAAGTTTTCAGGGACTTCTTATGCTGAAAATGTGAAACCTGATATCATGCTATCACAGCATGAATCAAACTCAATTCCCTGTGATGAGATTGTATCAAACATAGCGAATATGAATTCTGGTTTCTACCTTACAAGTCAAAACCGAACCCAGTCTTTAAACAAATTTCTACGAATGCTTATGAGTTCAATTTACTTGTTAAATAATTCAGCTGTGGCTTCAAAAACATGTCTCACAACTTGCGTCTCTTATTAAAAAATATAAGGAATCATAAATTTCTACATCGATACGAAAAATTGAAGTTTACCGACTTCTAGTGTGTCGAGGACATCGATGCAGGGGTCCGAGGAATAAGGCTGCCGAGCGTCAAATTTCAATTTTTCGTACCGATGTACAAATTTATGATTCCTAATATTTTTCAATAAGAGACGCAAGTTATGAGACATGCTTTTGAAGCAAAAGCTGGATTATATAATCGAATACCCAGTGGAAGTTTTGAAATTTCGCTTCCCATTTACTACTGTAAAATAAATTCATGTATTCAAAGAAATTCATAATATGTTCGTCATAAGCAGTGAAAATTTTGCAAGAATATATAATTTTTCAGAAACTAACTCACTCTCTGGTGTCAAACATTAGAAGCGTGTATACTCGTATGTGTTTGATCGATAGAATATACATTGAGTGTTTTGTGGGAAGTTGCAAAAATAAATTCTACGCACTGTTAAAAAATGAATGAGCAAATGATATTTAGTCTCTCATCGGAAAGAATTTCTACCTTCAAAAATGCATTGAATTGTGAGCAACTTTTTTATCGAGAGTAAATGAAATAAAAAACATTGAAATATTCCGTAATCTTAGCATGCTATGGAAGGATAATAACTATGGTGTGATAGAATTCGACGCTCGGGTCCACTCAGTTCACTTTGATGACGTATTCTTGACATCCAACTGACCTCACACTGACCTATCATTGACCTCAACTTGACCTAACACTGACCTCGCATTGACCTATCACTGACCTCACATTGACCCACCACTGACCTCCCATTGACCCACCACTGACCTCACACTGACCTAACACTGACCTCACATTGACCTACCACTGACCTCACATTGACCCATCACTGACCTCACATTGACCCACCACTGACCTCACACTGATCTAACACTGACCTCCCATTGACCTACCACTGACCTCACACTGACCTAACACTGACCTCGCACTGTAATCCCGCTGACGAATGAGTTGCCTCAGAATCGTAAATGAAACATTTCATCCTGCTATTGACCTAGTGAACAAGAGCCTTAGCGGGCATTTTTTCAAAATTCATAATGAGCGACCCCTAATGCACGATACTCCTCCATAACGAATACAACGGACTATGAGGGAGGACAATTCCTTCCGAAATTCACTCGTTAGAGGTCATGACGCAGTTTATTACGGGCTTTCTTGAGTTCAAACGAGCTCGTCATCGAGTCTAGGTTAGGTGCTAAACTAGGGTTATGTGCTCGCTGGTTGCCAGACTTTTGGGTATTACTTTCCTGCGAAGTTTGTGTACGCGTAGCCCTGGTAGTACCTACTTGTGCACGTTTTGGACCTGCAAAACGAACTCACTTTTGAAGAGAAACTGAAATTTTAGGAAATTTGTTGCGATTGGGCCGTTTACAGTGTTTTCTCGAAATAAAACCTATTCAGTCCTCAGGAAAACTGCGTTTTTTCTCGAAAGTTTTTTTTTTATAGAAGGCCAATTCTTGAAAATGTTTTCTCTGCGCCCACACAGGTGCCCACACAGGTGCCCGTAAAAGGCCATAATTTACTGGGCTAACTGGAAAATAATTCCATTTTCCGGGCAGTAGGTTACGTTTGGTGCCTTCACGGAACTAATGAAGACTTATTCATTTTGAGTTCGAAGAACAGACGACACGAAAGAAGGATCAATTGTGGCCATGCCATTAGGAGCCCAGTTCGACCAGTTGACCCTTCGCCCAGCGAGGACGAGTAAACCAGTTTTTACCCAACTTAAATTTTTTAACTTTCTACGGTTAACCTCGTCAAACATTCGATTTCAACTTATAAAAAACTTTCTCACGAGTTTACTCGTCCTTTCTGTGACTTCCTTCGGCACAAACTTGAGTGAACTGCGGCATATCGTCTTAATGAAGTCGTCCAAAAAATTGAGCATGTTCAACATAAGCCTGACGAGAAAAGGGTTAGATACAACCTCAACAGAATGAAGCAAAATCCGTTTATCGTTTTGCGTAATTATCCCATTTGTTCAATAACTTTTGATAAAGTTTATTAAAGTAAGTTTTTTTCTTGTACACTTATCACGCTCGTTCAATGATATTTAATAAAGTTTAACAAGGGTAGTTCGTCATCTTGTATAATTATCGTGGTATGCTCGGTAGCTTTTAACAAAGTTTAGTAAAATCAGTTCACCTCGTTGTACAATTTTCCAGCAAGTTCAAAAATAACTCAATACGTTTAATATTGTTAGTTAGTCGCCACCTATAATTATCACGAACGTTCAATAACTAGTACGTCTTCGAATCCCGGAGAGATTCTGTCGGTTGAATTGAACGCTCATTAGAGTCATAAATTGAATTCTGTTGACAATTTGAGTCGTTCCATTATGCATCTCTCATGTTGGTTCATCTTGAGTTGGTTACAGATTTTCTCTATGGGCTGATGCGCGTCGTGTCTTTGTGAACACGTTATGAATAACACTTCGATAAAAACCTCGCCACTACAATAATAATACTCCAAAAATCATTATAACATAATAGCAACTGTGAATGACACTCCAATGGATTTATTTGTTTCTTGTCCTACAGATAGCGTTATCAGTAACACTTGAATAAAACCCATCATTAGCATCCATTTTCTTTGCCATAATTATGCAGAAGTCATCATTATGCATTGTAGTAACGTAAACCTCATTCACACAACACAAGGAAGAACATCATTTATTGCTTTTAATGGGCATGAAGCATAAACAATATCATCTACGCATAGATTGTTGAAGATGCCAGTGAAAGTGGGAGCTCAGTGAGATAGGAAGTTATTGAAGAGAAATAATGTAACAATCTATTTGAATCAATAGCAATGTGAACTCGATTGATGAAATTACTAGCGAGAATTTGAGTCTTAAAGAAATGGGATGTTTATTGAGAAGTCAATACTGCACTGGATGTCAACCATAGGCAATCTCCGCTAGATTGATGAAATTACTACCGAAGAGTTACATTTTAGAGAGATGGGAAGTTATCGAGAGAAACAAAATAACAATGGATCCCCGCCATAAGGAACGCCAATCAAATTGATGAAGCTGTCTGAGAAAAGTTAAATCGCCATGCGTCTCCGTGGCTGGGAAGTTGACGAAGAGGAATGAGGTTGTATGAATAAATTAATGTACCTGGTGGGCGTTAGGAGCTCCTGAATAGAAACAGTTAACCAAGAAATCGTGAAATGGAAATCAGGAAAAGATTGAGGTGCTTTGTTACTGCAAAATGGGTATGCAATCGATTTTTATACATAAACTCCTCGGGCAAAAAAAATTAGTAGCCTGCTACTTATATGATGTAAGGCTTCTACAACCACGAATAATTCTGCGTGGTATTGAGTCTACAAGTGTCTTAATTTACACCAGGTCGATTTTGGGCCATTGTTACAACAACTGATCTCGAAGGCCAGCCACATGTACGTAACGATCTTCTCGACGTCTAACTTGTCGTTTTAGGTGGTACCACAAATTTTCAATTGGGTTCATGTCTAGGGACTTAGCGGGCCAATCTATATACCTGACTAGTTCTGAATGACTGTGATACTAAATAATGACAGTTTTAACCCGATGCACTCACCATTTCTGAAAAGTAGGTAAAGCAACATGCCTCTCTTCATTCAAATTTTGTGATAATGGCAAAACTTGCTTATCGAGCAGCTCTTCGTAACTATACTGGTTCAGTTTGGCGGAGAGCTCAACTAAAGACCCCACTTTTATGTGTTGAAACAGACCCAGAACATGACGGACCCTTCTCCTTTTTGAATCGCACCTTGCACACAGGTTTTTTGAAGGCTTCATGAGGTTTCCAATGAACACGACGGCGAGTGTCATTACTACAGAGGCACAATCGTGATTCATCTGACCACATGACATTTCTTTATTGCTTTACTGTCTAATGTGCGAGCGCTTTGGAACAGTTTAAGCTTGTGGTCTAATGAACAGGAATTCATATCTGCCGATTATGAGCCCTTCAACTCCATATATAAATTACATGGAGTTCGCTACGAAAAGTTATTTCAGAAACAGGAGGAGAAGGATTGTTATTGATGTTTCACAGTTGCTCCATAGTTGACGTAAAGCAATTCCGGTCAACAATTCGGGACACGCGTCTTCGGTCCCTACAGGTTAAAATTTTCTTCCAACCTCAATTTTGGCTTGAATTACCATATGTTCCGGGTTCGGGTAGACCTGAGTAACAGTGGGTTAAGCATCAGCAAATTTTGCTAGGGACTACTGCCGGACCAAATGGAGTAGTCCCTTTTTGCTATTATGAGACGTCCTATATTTGTTCTATCATTGCGGAGCAGCTAAGGAGCAAGTCCATACTTTGCCAGCTTTGAACTAAAACTGGTGCTTGCTCAATTTTTGTATGTAACCTAAATTACACTCACATCTCTGAAGCCACTGATAAACGCAGTAAATAATTAGAGCTTGAAAAATATTAGGTGGCTAATTTCTTGTCCGAGGAACTTTTGTTCAGAACTAATAAGGTATCAAATCGAATATCTTTTGTTGTTTTGTAAGGCTTGTAAAACTGGGCTATTGCGTAAACCCCGATTTTTATAGTAAAGCATAAAATGAATCAGATGAAAAAGGCCTTAAACAAGACGGAGTTTTTACTTTAATAATAAATTCTTCCATTTGTAATGTATCGAATGCAACACACTTTGGAATCACATTCACGTCGTTCTGCCAAAGTTACCCGAGCATAACCTTTGATGATCAGTCAAGTTAAACTCTTCATAGAGAGTGATAGACTTAAATAGAAATTTCTGGTTCCGTTTTGTAAAGCACATACCGACGAATGCAATAGCGACGCTGTAGGGGAATTTCGATCTGTCTCTCATATCGTTCTGAATGGTAGGGAAGGTTGCGGCGCCTCCGAATGAGAAGAGAATGGTTCCAAAGCCCAAGAAGAAGGACCGGAAACTGGTGGACTCGATCTCGTTGGTTTGAATGGTGGGCGCTTCGATGATGAGCTGCACGACGACGACCACCACAGCGATGAGGGTCGTGGACATGGCCACGATGGCGGTGGGCCTGGACACGATCAGCAAAGAGAAATGTTAGGAAATGGAGGAGAGCTTAAACAAGTGGAAAATGAAGAAGGGGAACAAATAACAAGGAAATGCTCTAAGAATGGTCTCGATTATGGTAAGAAAATAGGAAAAAATCTCTAGTAAAATATATGGAAAATAAGTAAAAGATGAGATAATTTTATAACACTTGGAAAAGAAAAAATCGAGACAAAGATGGTGAAAAAAGAATTTGTAAAAATAACAAAAAATAAGGAGCATCAGTGTCAACTTGCTTTTAGTGTACGCATGTTCTGCAAAATAATTTGAAGTTGATTATTTTTGTCATGTTGATGTAGCGTAGATAAATTTTTTCAATTGTTGCTTCCCGAGTTTTCCAAAGTTTTCTTAACATTTCTTGGAGTATTTTCACATACATGGTAGAACCACACGAAACGTGTTTTCGACTGCAAGCATGCACCATGATTTTTCATCGCAATTATCATGCTTTCCAGAGCACTTTTCGGAAAATTTGTATCCTTCTCCTTCTTCTGTCATTTCCTATTGTTAATGAAAAAATCAATTTACAAATGACTCTCTCTCGACAGTTTGACGAGGGAGCAGCCCAGAATTATCATGAAACTTTCAAAATTACGATACAAGCTGTAGCACGATGTGGTGGTTGGTCGGCACCGCATCTCCAATTACACTGAACAATGTTTCCATTGATTCCGTCGGCTCCAGCTAATGGCATGCCGACAAGAATAGAAAAGTGCAATTTCTCTCTCCAATTACGCTATCATCCTCGAAGGGAGCGCTTTTTTCTAGCTTATAATAGTTCAGTTTGCTGCGAAACTAATGGTGATTGTTTGCTATTTATTTGTGTTGCTCTCTTCGACTACGAAACTAATGGTGATTGTTTGCTATTTATTTGTGTTGCACTCTTCGACTACGAAACTAATGGTGATTGCTTGCTATCTATTTGTGGTGCACTGTTCGACTATGAATAACAAATTTAGATAAATATGTCATGAGTTACATCGATATGAGTGCATGATTCACTCATCCATATCAAAAGCAATTGTTTCCGATCTTGGCACATTGAAACGTTCGAGTGAAACGGAGCTTTCTAAGGAGTCGAGTACGAGTGATGGAAGCATCCAATGACGGGTATTTTTGAAGACATTTGCGGGATTTTCATCCGTATTTTCATTTTTACAAGTTCTTGTAACTTTTTATTGAAATTACGCTAGGACAGTTACACAAAATTTTTGGATTTCATCTTGAAATTTGATAGAAAAGTAAAAACACGATGATCAGAACTAAAAGGAGTACTTAGCACCAATTTAATTGCAAACTGCTTCACAAGCCACCGAAATGAACGTCTTTAGAACTCAGCTGTGATGATTACTATCCAGAAAAAATTAAACTTGCTCAACAGAAAAGATGCATGAACATTTTCCAAACGAAAAGGAACAATTCTCCATACGAAGACGAACAATTCTCCAAACAAAAATAAACGAACAATTCCCCAAACAAAAATAAACGAACAATTCTCCAAACAAAAACGAACAATTCTCCAAACAAAAACGAACAATTCTCCTAACGAAAACGAACAATTCTCCAAACGAAAACGAACAATTCTCCTAACGAAAAAACACGGGTGAATCCGAAGTCATCAGTGACACAAATTCAAACGTGATGGCTGATTTGGTGCGAATTATCTGGCGTGATAGATCTTAAAGACTGAACTCAGAGTGCGAGTATCTGCAGCTAGAACGTAACGATTCCAGCAGCGAAAAAGACAAAGTCAGTCTTTTTCCTGACTAACTTTGAGCGCCTACCGTTACTATATTTCTTTTCCGATATCTAGTTGCTCTCCATCAAGCACCTTCGCTTTCACTAACAAAAGTCACAAAATTTGACAAATCCCAGTTGTGCTCACTGCCACTGACCGTTGCCTGGAGTTCTCTGCATCTCGGTCACAGAGTAAATTTGTACCACGAAAAAACTTTTTCCATAACATTCCTTATATGAAGGAGTAATAATTATCAACCAAGAAACCGGTTGAATAATAAAATTTGGTGGCTGTGACCATATTGGCAGCCTTTGATTTTCTTACGGGTCTTGCAAACGGGCATTGGAACGTTCAAAAAGATTCTACGTTCACTTATAAGTTGAAAACAAACTAGTAACAGCCTTGATATTTTCTCTATTTAGCCCGCCAAACGAATAAAATTTCATTTTTGTTTCGTAATTTTTCCGTGAGATTGCACTGTCCGAATTTACTGTCCTATAGAATTTACAGAAATTTACAGCATAAATTTCTTATGCGTAAGCATTTCTCGTAAACATGGACCTTCAAATTTTGAATTCAGGGCAGAGTAGCACGCAAAACCTAAATGAGAGCTCGAGTTTTACCAGCCAATCCAAAACGGCCTCATTGAAAGCTCTATTGGATAGGTTCTTCTATTGGACGGAAATGCTTCGCCAATTTTACGAAGCGAAAGCCTGAGGTAATCCTTGTGAAAGCTTACACCCGCTCTAAAGGCACTCAAAACAATGAGACTCAACACGCTGGGTTGAACAGACTCGTACCTGATGTTATAATTGTTAAGATTTCAATCTGTGCGTGCCAAGTGAAAGCATTTCAAAAAATATTTGCGTAAGGATGTTAGGTTCCAAAGTTATTGTTGATACAAAGCTTTTGCGGCTGTTATGTATTGTTTTAGATAGAAATACATGCTGACTTTTATTAGAAATACATGAGACTTTTTTATTTCTTGTTACACGACTTGTTCCACAAAGAGTAACAAATATCTTAGTTCTCTTTGACTATTATGAAAAAAACTATCCATAATTTGAAAATTCAACAGGGTAACGCGGAACTGCACTTCTCGTGAACAGATTTAAAGTACCAGTGCAAGAAAGTATTATTTAATTTTGATTGAACTCGACAAGAATATAATCTAAAAATGGGAATGCGACTAAAAATTGGTGAAACTTTGGTGAACATGTCAAAACCCAAACCAATTTTGCGTTCATTTTCTATTTGGTGACTATTTAGCGAACTACAAAAAAAACGTAAAACTTTTGTACATAATTTCCGATAGAAGAATAGATCAATTTTGCGAGACGGAGACGATATATTCAGGGCGATTAATGGATTGACAGTAATACACACGTGAACTTATACCACTCGATCTTATAAAGTTTTACTTCTGTCGTGTTCCAGGGCTTAAACCATAATTTTATATTTCCAACTAAACAAAAGGAAAAAATTTTAAATATTGAAAATGCGTTTGCGGTCAGATCATGGAATTTTGGAATTTTCTTTTCTTCGAGATAATACATTTAATGAATGTAATGCGAGTACAATACAGAAGAAAAGTTTCTTTGAAAATAAGGATCGTTTCCTATGGTTTTGGGGAAAAAAGAGATGGAAAATAACACTTGATTGTCAGAAATAAACTCCATGCTACACAGCGTAGCTATGTCTGAAGATAGATCATTACAACGATTGATCCCTATCGTTGCCTTTGGATAAACATTGCGTGACTAACGTTATTAAAAGCTGGAAGAATATACGATCAGTATAACGCCTTGTGACTAATGTTATTATAATCTGAAAGAATATACGATCGGTTGAACACCCTGTGACAAACATTATTATAAGCTGAAAGAATATACAATCGGTATAACGCCTTGTGACGAACGTTGTTAGAGGCTGAAAGAATATACGATCAGTATAACGACCTCGAATAAACGCTCTCAGCAGATGAAAAATATACGATCGTTATAACACCCTAGGATAAACGCTCTCAGTAGCAAAAAGAATATGAGGTCTGCATTTCGTGCGAGAGTGGGTTACGAAAATTGACCTTTTATCTATGTTTCGATGTATTAACTGCGAATTTGTTGTTTTACTACTTGCCCTTTTACAGGTGAGAATCAACCCAGCAGCTTCCTCGAATTTTTACCATTTCTTACATACTTCCGTAAACCTATGCTTAAAATTTCGTGTGATGATCTCGGAAAACTAAAAATCGTGAAAGAAACATTGAGCATCTATAGAATTTAACTCTCATTTGATGCAAACCCCCCACCAGTGCCCTGTATCGTTGCTAATACCGTCTATTGAAATGCAATACTCCCTTCAACATAATTTCTTGAGAAATATTATTGGGCAATTCAATTTGAGAGTTACATTTCAAATTCAATTTTCAAATGCAGTTTAAGAATAAATTGTTAAACAGAGGGCTTAGTTTAGGTACCCGGTAAAGGAAGTCTTGGCACCTCACCAGAAGTCTTTAGGTGTGCCGAGCCATGAGAGGGGTATGAGGAGACCTCCCACCAGCAGGGTGCAGTAGCAGTGAGACGAGAACACCACGGGCACCAGGTCCCCCAGCAGGGCTTGCAGCATGTCCCCGGACAGGATCAGGAACACCGTTGTCACGCCCACCAACGTCAAGTTTTGTGCAACGATCACCACCAGTCTGGCCGAGAAAATTGTCGTTTTACATATTTTACAGGTCTCCAGATATTATGTATCACACCAATATAGGGAAGAAATTTCTGTTACAAATTTTGCCCAGCAATCATCTCCATGATTAACGCCATGAAGATGATCGTTTTACATAGTTTACGGGGTAAAAATGAGGATATGAACAGCACCAATCTGAGGAAAAAATATTTGTTACACAATTTAATACAAGGTTCTTAGCCAGGATCCCCACGAATACGTCCAGGAACATTTTTTCGCTGAAATTTATTATTGGGTTTCTAGTTATAATCACCCTTAACTTGTGAAAAAAACTTATTTTACATTCTTTTCTATCAGTTTCTGTGAAATGATCTTCTCTAGTCTTTCCAGGAAGATGTTTTGTTACATATTTTACTATTAGATTCCTGCCATGATAAGTATTTGATCAGCAAAACTGTTTTTACGCGGCTTACTATCATGTGCCCAGGTGTGATCACAATCGATTTACATAGGAATTTCTTCTTACATAGTTTACTATTTGGTTCCCTGCCTTGAAGGCGACCAATAAGGAAAATGATTTTTACACCGCTTATAATTGTGTTATCGGACACTATCTAGGTTCGCATTTAGGCGGATTGAAACATCCACGGGTCGATTTCCCATGCACATCGTCAACAAAATTTTATAGTTCATCTTCCAAAGGCTTTTTCCCTAATTCTTTTAAATATTTTCCAACTACTCGAAAGTTCATAATTTGGATGCTACCGAATTACATCATTTATCTGCCTTTTGTAGACTACACTGTGTGAACAAAGTCCTTGAAAAATTTAAAACTATCCAGCATTTCAATCCACACTTGGGAAATACTTTAGCCTGTTCTGTGTGTGTACATATAACTGGTCACTTTCCAGCCACTGCCCACGCATGCACAACTCACCTGCCAGGTCGACCCAAAGCCTCGTACCCAATGGCTGGGTAGGGAGTCCGACAAGCTTTCTTGTACTTGGGGAAATTATCCTCCAGCATGACCCATGCGACGCCCAGTCGGGAGCCGGACACCCCAACGCCGATACCGAGGGCGAGCAGCAGCACGATGCCTCCCCAACCTTCGAAATAAGTCGCATCCAAGCATACAAAAAGCCAAACCCATGGCTCAAAAATCCTAAAATTTCGTATGATTTTTAAGGATTCGGTGTTGTTCACGGAAACGATCGTTTAATTGGCCACAGCTCGNAAAAAAAAATCAAAGAAAAAACGAAGCATTCAAAAGTACATAAAAACCATTCATATACCACTCTATGTGTATGCGAAAATATTGTGGGTGCACATGGGACTTATAAATTGTCAACCTGCTCACATAATCTGGTCAATTAGGTCTGGTGGCGTTGTTTCTGCGTTGAACTGCGTTGATAATTTAGACGGGGAGTCATGTTTTCCATTCTAAAAAAATTAACGATGAAGGGGATAGAAAAAGTATATTGAGAACATTGTAATTTGAATGTTTCGAACGTAAGCTCATTTAAAAAGTAATTTTCATGATACATGGGACTTTATTTAGAAATTTGTGTAAAATACAAATTACATAAATTTCAGTTAAACACAAGCATTGTAGATCGAAAAACACAAAAACTGTTGGAAAATGGCGAAACATAGTATGCCATCGTAACGAAACGTGCAGATAACAATGTTATCCGAAGACTTGTTTTCGACGGCCTCCATCATTAGTCCGGAAGATCCTCTCCCGGACATTTCTCGCACCCATCGATCGTGGAGCTCGTAAAGTTACGGCGCCTGGAGACGACCGAGTTTTTAAGGCTGCAATCTCGGTCAAAGTTAACATTCAAGTCACGACGGCGCAAAACACACACAAAGTTCGCCATAACAAAGTGAGACTTAACGCTATTGAACCCCTGTAATCTAACTGACCAATGGGAGTCGCTGTTCGGGCGCTTTTAGCGGAATGCTGGTCAGCGCTGCTCTGATAAGAAATTACAATGAACGAACGGAGGCCTAAAATGTCTTTAAAGTGCCAGGCTTCGATGTTCAACAAAGTTGGCAATATCTTTCTAAACGTTAGTTCTCTATCTTTAACTAATCAGAGACTTCCTTCAAAGGTTAGTGCTTCAATTCCGGTTTACCGGTTAATTTTTTTCGAACGTTCATCTCTTATTCTGAACAAACCGAGCTATTATCTAAAACATTGCTACCCCATTGCAAGTGTTCAAAAACAGTTCGAAATTTTCAGCTAATCAGACTTCGATTTTTAGTACGTTTTCCAACGGCAAATGTGAATTTGGTATCGTGTCGAAGTGACTGTGGGGAGAAATCGCTTGCAAGTTACAAGCCATTAAAACTCTCTGCACCAGGTGCTTTGTGGAGCACGAATGCGTTTTCTCTCGAATTTTCATCCTTCTACAACGCGAGATTAACTGTGGGAGTTGACGTCTCGAGTTATAATGAAATAACCGACATGGAAATAAAATTTCTACGCTGCGTAACTTCATTTATCATAAAATTTAAATCCTTAGATACCTAATACTTATTGAGTGACCTGTTTAATACTTTTAACCTCGGTAGGAAAGTGAAATTAAAAAAAATTACTGCTGACTGGCATTGAATTTCGGAATAGACACCTTAAAACATCACCTGTACCTCAGGTCGTCTGAAATACTGGATAACGCATTTGATATTTATGACTTCGACAGGAAAGTACAGAAAAAAACTTACGTCTGACCAGCAACTCGCTTCGAAACGGTCATCATGAAACGCCACTTCTGGCCCTGACACTGTTCTTTTGTAGCCCCGCTAAAACTTTTTAAAACTCGCTCAATTTCAGTTTTTGATTTTAGCTCATCGCTCTGAAAGACTACGATTTATGCACGCAACTGACTTTCACATCGTGCATGCCAAATCCCTAATTAAAAGGCCACCTGACGGTCGGTTGGCTGCTGTACGGACGAGCTACCGCTAACTTTCTAGACCCGCCGAATCTTATTCAAATTACGAGGAATGCAGATGTCGAGCTCGCTTTCGCGGCTGCAATTTGAAACTGTAATCTAGAATCTCTTCTCCCCTGAGCCGTCAGCGGATTTCGTCAAAGATATTTGATATGAGGAGGCAGCACCGCTCGTCTGTTCTGGAACAGGATGCAACCTGTTCAGTACACAGGGTGTATCCTGTGTTGTGTATACTGCACACGGTGTATCCTGTGTAGTGTATACTACACAAGGGGCGTCCTGCATAATACACTACACAGGGTACGTCCTGTGTAGTGCTTACCACGTAAAGCGCATCCTGTGTACTGAGCACAGGGATGTAGAATTACAGATTTAAATTAGCTCAATTCAAGAAGGATAAAAGAAATCTACCTAGAGTAGTTGTTGAGGGATGATATTCCTTCCGGAGATGATATGTCGTCTGGTCACTTTCCATGTTTACCTTCTTCGTGTGTGTTGCATAATCTACGCAGCTCTGCTATAGGGAGCAAATAAGTGTGAAGGATAATTCACAGCATCGTATAGGGTAAAACTAAGTGTTTCGGTGCTGAGCAGTCTTTATATATTCCCAATTTTACAAAGTTTGTCATCCACTTTGCACTGACTGGAAGTATGTGCCACATAAAACAACTGAACCAACTCGAAAACTTTGGAAGTAATTTTTATTAAAGCATTTTATCATTGAAAATAAAAAGAAAGCTTTCAACAGTATTTCTGTGATACATGCATATGAGAAAATTCGAATACAAGAAGCATAATTTTGAGTTAGTGTCAAAATTACATTGAGTAATTTAGCAACAATTTGAATGAGTTCGTTTCGGTGTTTGCCAGAGCTCTTTCACTGGGCGAAAATACAATGCGTGTACAACTCGCTTTTATAAGTCATTCACTCATTAATTAAACAACCGACTCACAAACACGCGTGATAATTGCATAATTGTATAGTTGTATTATTTAAGTACACGTACATATTAGTCGCTCGTAACAAACAGCATAAGTCTACGGTACTTCAAGTCAATATTTAACTTACTCTGACTCTCAGGGATATGAACTAAGAATAAACAAAAATTTTAGTATAAATAAAAATTACAATCAAGTTTCGTCACTGCGTCCTATCTAACTGAGTATAATCTGCCGGTGTAGAATCTAAGTGTCAACATAGCCTTAGTTGTGCATGTGAAGAGCACAGTACAGCATTTATAAACTAATTCACCAATCAATGAAGCTGCAATGAGGCTACTTTTGTTCAGAATAAATTTGAAGCACTAACAATAGAAATTGAAGCAATTCGGTAACTTTGAGCCCAACAGGATCATGAAGTCAAGCACATCCTAGCACGCCATCTGTAGCTGCAACAGTGAGCTAACGAGGAAAGATTAATTAACTCACCCAAGTGTGCCAAGATTTCGTTAAGGGCATTAGTTTGCAAAGACTCCATACCAATTTTGCCTCTTTGTACCAAGATTTGCAAGGGCCTTTTCAGTTTTTTCATAAGCCTTTACTAGTATTTGTAAAAAGCCAAGGGAGAACTTGATGAATTCATATAATATTTTTGAATTTTTTTTTCAACTTTTTCACTCACCTTCACCTTTGTTTGTAAGAGACTCTGGCAGAATTCGCTTGAACCCTCACCGGTACTTGTCAAAGCTCTTACCAATGAGAGCTCTTAGAGCTCTTGCCAATGTAGAGAGCTCTTACCAATATTTGCCGGAGCCCTTACCAATATTTACCTGAGCCAGCACCAGTGTTTACAAGAGCCCTTACCCGTATTTATATATGCCTTTACCAGTATTTGCCCGAGGCCTTAAAGTACGAAGACAATTTATGAAGTAGACAGTGGTGTCGCTCTTGTGATGGAGTGTACCTTCAAAACTTTCGCATCTAGCAACAGTACAGTCAAGGTCGTGTCTTTGTTCTTTCCCGAGCCACGTCCTTTCAAATGTGTGCTGCAATCACAAGTCCGGTCAGTTGGGAGATAAGCTCTGGAACAAGATTTCTTATGGCAAAAACTCATGGCAATTGACGTCAGCGACAGAAGGCGACAGAATTGACATCGGCAAATTCTTGGAATTTTTGAATTTTGTGGAGTTCTTGGAGAGAAATGTCGCAATTAACGCTGAACGTTACTGTTATATACTTAAAACTTGAAAAGAGCCATGCAAAACAAACATTGGGTCATGTTGAGCTCTGGGATGATTTTCTTGCTTGACGCCGCCCGGCTGCACACATCGCGACGTACTGCGACCGAACTGCAAGAGTTCAACTGGGAAGAACTGCATCACCCTCCTTACAGCCCAGATATGGCACCTAGCGATTACTATCTCTTCGTGCAACAGGATAAGAGGCCTGGCTCACAGCGCTTTGGCAATGACGAAGAGTTGAAGGCCAACGTCGTAGGATGGCTTCAGACACGGCGGTCGAATTCTACGATTGCGGAATTTCAAAGCTCGTCGAACGCTACAAGTGTCTTAATGGGACTGGAAGCCATGTGGCAAAAAAACTTTGAGTGTTTATTTTAAAAAGTATTGCAAAAAACTCCCTAATTTCATTCATTTTTTTAAATAATTGAAAGTTACTTTATGGATAGCTCTCGTATTTGCGAGAGCCCTTGCCCGGATTTGCCAGAGCTCTTACTTAAATTAACCAAAACCACTTCTAGTATTTACCACAGTCCCTACTAGTATTGATCACAGCCCTTACCAATATTTACCACAGCCCCTACTAGTATTTATCACAGCCCCTACTAGTGTNTCCATACTTGTATTTACCACAGCCCCTACCAGTATTTTCATGAGTCCCTACTTGTATTTACCACAGCCCCTACCAGTATTTACCACAGTCCCTACCAACATTTTCAAGAGTCCATACCTGTATTTGCCAGCGCCCTTGGCAGAGCCAGCACTCCGGATCCGGCCATCTCGGCTACCAACATGACGGCGGCCACCACCATCCCCACGGTCCTGTGGTGGCACGGAGCGCCTTCCTCAGCCTCTCGGTCCATCTCGTCTGCAGCGGACACCAATGAATGTTAATTCTTTACGATGGTAGTACCTGAGGCAAGGGATACCTTTGACTATTTCGAACGTCCATCTGGTATGTGAAGACTTAGAGCTACACGAATAAATAGTCAGGTGTTAGATGCTATCATAATTTCTGCCATTCATTTAGTCGGTAATGGTGAAAATAAATATCTTTTTTTTGTGCAGATAAGTAGTACATAAAGATGGTCAGACCTTTTAACATTCCCGTAGTCAATTTGGTCTGTGATGAGTAATTACAACGAGAGCAATAACATAATAATGGGTGAGTAAAATGGTTAAGAGCAACACGAACCAATAATTACATCGTCGATGGAGGCGAAACCTCTCTCTATTTCCGCAGTACATCTGATCTGCAATGGGTGACAATGCAAAATATTCTAGTGCAGGTAGCGCCAGTGATGGCTTGGTCGCTTCCTAATCTGGATGTGGAGGGTTCGATACCCTGGGCGCAGAGCTTCCCTTGAGAAAAGAAGATTAAGCACGATAGGTCTAAACAAAAGCGGCACCCCAGTGTGGTCTTCAGCGAGGTGCTCGAAATACTTCCAAGGTATGGTTCAGGTAAAGTAAGTATTTGTGGGGTGAAGCCTTCACTATCAACGCTTTCCATTTGGTATAAAGTGGATATTAATGATGTGAATATTGGTTCCATTACAGGAAAATATATAAAAGTTGAGTAACTTTTCACTATTTTCACCACTCATTTAGTGTGCTATGAGTGAGAGAGGCACTAACATCTCTGTTCTGGCGCTAACTCTTATTGATGCCTCCGTGTATCAGGTCTGAAATTAAAACCATGGGGACTAATGCATAAGAACTAAAGTGATTGACTAATGGTAAGCTATCCCTGCTTACATAGCTTTACATTTGATGTACATTATAGCATTTGATGCATATCATTAAAACTGAAATCATCGTTGGAAATTATAAGATGCGTCGGATGCATCACCTTTTCTTGATGTATTCTGGACACAAAGGCATCAAAAACAACAATCTCATGCAGGCCTTTAAAGCTCCCTAAAAATAGCAGAAAAACTATTATCTAACCTAAACACGAATACAAAAACCTGAATTTGATTACAATTTCAACACCAATACAAAACCTTAATTCAATTACAATTTCAACACGAATTCAAAAGCCTCAATTCAATGACAATTTCAACGTGAATTCAAAAACCTCAATTCAACTGCAATTCCAACACGAATAGAAAAACCTTAATTCAACTGCAATTTCAATCAGTGTTTGATTTCGGACCAACCAAAGCGACTCACTGAGGGCAGAGCCAAGTTCTCCGTTGCGGCCATCCTGTCGCTCCGGCTGCCCTCCTTTGCCTGTGGTGAACACGGCCCCGGGCACCCCAGGGTACGGCATTGGGTCTTCCACACACTCTTCTTTAGGCTGAACTTGCATAAAAAATTTGTTCGCTGGCTGGCCCGAATCCATTTCCAGTTCTTAACGGGTCATCAACAGTCTTGATCTTCGTGCGGAGATTTTAAAGTACTTTTTAATAATAACACAATCCTATGGTTTCACCTGACGCACGAACTACGTGTTTCCTGAATTTTCTGTTAATAGTGCACGCACAGATGGGTTGCGTCTGGGAAAATATAAAATTTTAAATTCAGTGTTAATGCTTTACCGCCCATTTCCTCCAAATATCAAATCTCATAATATTGTTAATTTTTGTATAAAGTTCATAAAAGGTAATAAAGAAACATGTAAGAGGATTGACCCCAACAAGAACACAGAAAAAATATTTCGTATTTCTAAATCAGGTGATTTAGCACCGTCAGAGTTAAAGCTAGTGTCTTAGTTAACCAATGAAAGAGGTAGTCATCGAGGGAGTTATCGCTTTAGTTTTTTATTTAATGTCTGTAATTAAACTTGAGTTCACTACTTGAGTTGATTGTGTGACATGAAAATCATGCGCTTGCGATCTGAGATGACTGTTCAGAGCATCGTGGTCACTGATACACACATTGGCAGTATTAAACACTAACGGTGGTAAACATTACCGTTATTACACATTATCCGGCTTAAACATTGAATAAATTTATCGAAAACTGTTCATTCCCACTACTCAACACCACTACGCTGAAATAAAAATTCTGGTACTATTGAGTACGGTTGCAATTGTTAATTGAAACTATGGATTGCACGTATCCTTTTGCATACAAACTCCTATCTATTCGAGCGCCTCTTCAAGCTGTCTTCTTCGAGTGCGGTTCCTTTTTTTATACAAATTTTTACGTCATGTCTTTCGAACGTAACCTTCTAGGGCCAACCATGTTACCCAGCAATATCTGGAAGCAGGTGTTTGCCTAAAATAGCGATGAAATTTCCAAACCAGGAGAACATCATCATAAAATAAACCTCGGAAACCGTTCGTATTCCATGAATAGAAATGAAATTCGATGTCCAGCAGCGCACTTCGAGTTCACTGCAATCCTGGTGGGTATTCCTCAACAAAAAACAAGCAAAATCTTGGGTTACCAAGGCGTTAGGAAACTGGACTCTCTCTTTGATTGGATGTTCACCTGCATTGATACCGTCGCAAGTGTCGCAGAATAGCTTCCGAATTGTTTCTGATGAATTCGAGCATTCGCTTCTTTTTCAGGAGGGACATCGCTATGGAGTCTAACGTAATGGCTCTTTCACTCGGAACGGAGGTGTATTGAATGAAGAATCATTGTTTTCAAGCAATTCTTTCCAATAAAACAAAGGTGCTTGTGTGACTCTGTCATGTAAGAACGAGGCTGCTTGCGTGGTCTACAAAGGCGAGTGTCTATACAAACTGTGGGAAATACACAAGATGAGAACATGTGAGGCGTCCGCTTTTGAAGCAGAATTTGAGTATGAAAATGACTTTGCTTCCGCAGAGCTGTCCAAGTTACGACGCAATTTTGCTGAGGACGAGAGCGTTTTGAGAGCCGGCAAGGATTTTCCTATAGGAATTGGGTAGTTTAGTTTCTCATCAATATTTGTTCATTGTTTGCTCCGATTCAAGAAGTATATGAAGGAAGTTTTTGGAAATCCTAAAGCAAACCTAACAAGGATCAGCACGCGCACAATAACATATACACGGAACATATACACAGAAACACACACATACACGCACAAACTCGTTCACAGTCACCCACAAGCAGCTCATGCACAACAGCACACTAACACACACTCACAGAGTGGCACGTGCACGACAACATGCTTATACAGCAACACCCACATCAACACACACGCAGTAACACATACAGTATGATAAACACAGAGCAACACAACAACTCACACACAGTGACACAGACAGTATGACTAACACACAGCAACACACCCAGCAACTCGCACGCAGTAACACATACACAAGATAACGCATACAGTATGACAAACACACAACAACTCACAAAGATTAACACAGAAGGAAACAAACACAACAACCCAACCAGCAACTCCTTCTCTTTAAAACAGACAGCGAGACACACACAGCACCACAATTTCCGCGTTCTCCCAACACACCAGTAGCACCTGGGCATTTGCGATGCTGCTTTGGACGATCGCAATCAGCAATGGGCCGCTCGAGCGATGAACATTAGGCACGTGATTGCGGCTTGGACCACAGAGATGCAAATGGCGAATAGCCACACAAACTGCAGCCATTTTGGTTTCGTCGTCAGCGAGATATGGATGGACATTTTGAAAATAAGAGCGTGTTTTTAGATAAAATATTTACAAAACGCGAGTGGGGAGCAAAATTTTAGCGGTGATATTTTTGCTTTAACCTTATTCACAGAATCTCAATTTGGAAAACCATGAAAAAATGAAGTTTTCAGTAAAGCGAGTGCATTTACAACTTCCAGTTTTAAGTCATATTTACTTTAAAATTTTGACGTAAAATCTTTACGTTCACCTGTGAATGCCACCTTAAATACTGCATGGCATTTTAATGGAGAATCTTGAAGAAAAAATACTAGATTGGTAAAAGATAATTTATTTCTCCAATAAATCCCAGTTAATGCATATAATTACACATTCACATCTCAATTAATAGAACCGATTAATAACTTAAATTAAAGATTTTAAGTAGCATCCTCATCACTAATCATTTCAGTAAATTTGACGCAGCGCCTCAATTTAGTTTTTCTGAACATCCTCAAGCGATCAAAAAAAGACTTCATTGTGTCTTTTTTGTCTCCGCTTGGCACGTTACCTGTTGAATGCACCACATGTTGTCAAGAGAAGCCTTTGCCAAGCGTGCGAGAGAGCTTTGCCTCGTGAGCGGCATCTCTGCAAAACAGTTGCATTTATTTTTATTAAGTGCAGGGTGCCTCTAGGACATGTCCAGATTGCTCCGATATTATTTAGCTCAATATTTACGTCCACCGATGTGGCAGATATTTAGTCTTTCAAAGCTTGAAGTGTGGGCCATTAAAATAAAAAATGAAGCTATTTTTTTAATTTCTTTTGGGTAGCATCGTAAAGTAACAATAATGAAGTCACAGGCTTTATTATGCAAAGAGAAATGTGTCGAAATCGTAACACTCGGCAGTCACTTCAGTTCTACGGTATTTATTTTTTCAAAGTAACGAACGACTATTTTAAACGTTACGAAATCGTTACGGTTGTCGTTGTATGGCTAATCGTTCACAGACTTGTAAACGCATTCTGGCAGTAATATGTCTGTGCCTTTCCCTGTATTTAACGAAGACCAAGCTGAACTTTTTGGAGACGAGGTGTTTGATTTTCGACGTTACTTTCAATTGATTTCCGAAAATGTAAGTAATTTTAGAAATCGGAACTAGGAATTTCAACTTCAGTAACATTTTTTTCGAAAGGTTCATCTTTCATGGCTTAAAACAATGCATGGATTTTGTTGTGAGGTTTATACTTTTTCATGTGATTCGTTATAAAACTTAGCGAATTTGTGTTCTAAGTCATAATACATACGGGCACGATGCTAGAACTGATGAAAATGTTGCATCATGGCTAATTTTGGTAGAAACAATCAAGTGCGAAACAAATGCTTGCCTTTGAGGCATGTTGCCGTCCAGGAAATCAAGATAAGATTTTAATCGAGAAATTTGGCAGTGTCTCAAAGAAAATAAAAGTTTTCTGTTACTCTTTTACTGCGGTAGCGAAAGGAATCTAAATTTTTCAGAGATATAATTTCGTTTTCACAGAGAAGTAGTCAAAGTTTTTTACGGAGGTATTTTACTGTGACAGCACCCAGAGAAATCAAGACCCACATCGGTGTGTCAACGTTTCCACGTCAACTCAGTGCTACAGTGGTAGGTAGAGAGAAATAGTACGTAACAACGCAATCCTAATGTAATAAGTAGGGTGAGTTTACTCCTGGCGATAACGTGTAAGTTCAGTCTAATTTATTGATGAGTTAGTTCAGAGTGCCATTAAGGCATTTTTCTCGTCCAGAACTGAAACAATTTTGACGTGAAAACCTGCAGCATCAGGTCATCGGTGTAGGATTTCTAAGATAATTTTTGGTTCTGAACTTTAATGAAGCTTGTATCGTGCATACTAAAGCATTTACGATGTAACTGTGTGCCGGTTTTGTGACATATGTACGTCGTTTTTCAAAGAGAGGAAGGAAATATGTGTTTCCTAATAAAAATTTTTATTCTTGCCGGAACCAAGAAAGAATGTCATCGTGGCAGGAAAAATTTAGGTGTGCCATTAAGGAAATTTTCTCTTAGAAGGAAATACAAATTTCCATATTGGTACATAGAGGAATCAGCCATACTGTTCTCTTAAAAGTCTAAAAAAGGAGATAAAGAATGCCTTAGCATAAAGGAAGGAGTTCATAATATATTCTCTGGGGAAAACGACCTCAACAAAAAATTATTTCAGGTCTTTTTCACTTCGAATTGCCCATCAACTTCTGGAGTGAAAAGGAATCGCAAGATTCTTTGGGAAATTTTAGTAGCTCGCCGCTGCCGGAGGTAATGACCTCGAGATAACGACTACGCCAGGGAACTTTACGACAAGTTTTATGAAATTTCGTCGAAAATCTAAACTTTATGGAGGCTTAAAAGAGATTTCGAATAATTTCTTTACAGTATATTTTAGCGTGTACGCATTTTTCTAAATGTACCATTGCTAATAGAAACATAATTCAATTATTTCAACACACCTGTTATTTTTCCGGTGGCTGTAAAATGTGTAAAATTCTCCTTGCGAGAGCGGCTAAGCGTTGGGTTCAATATTGATGAGGAACGTTGCTCTAAATGCCGTGTTTGTAAATGGGCTCGTTTTAATTAAACAGACAAAATAAACTCTGAATAACTCTGATGCAACAGAAAGTAATCTTCTTTTATGGCCAAAAATTTCAAACTTGCATTACTCCCACTTCCATTTTATTGAAGACTTCCATCATGTTACAATACAGAACTTGAAAAAGTTAAACCATCTCGACGGACGTCGGCTACGACGGTCGATCGAGACCATCGCTCAGCGGTTATTGAGATCAGCTGACGGATGGTTCGAGAAATGCAATCTCCGAATAACATTTTCGTGGGTATTTCGTGAAATGAATTCTGCCGCCGATAGGACATCAACACTTTTGCATTGTGCTTTTTGGTAAAATAATTTGCGTGGATCATAAACACCACGTGAAATGGCTGACGATCTTGTCATATTTCTTCTGTGACAGTCATGAGAATTTTGATATTTCTAGTTGGAACGAATTTGCTAGAAGTGATGCAAAGTAAAATCTCTAAAAACGTGACTGTAACATAACATAAATGTTAAACTGTAGTGAATAAAGTAATAAATCACAAAATTCACTACGGTAGCTTTTGAAAAATCCAATCAATAATAAAATTTTATTTACTAACGAATAGAGTTGAGTTTTATAAGATGAAACAGTTTCTGACGAATAATTTAGCGAAATTTCAACCACATAATAAGCTATCGTTGCAAGTTTGCCAATAGCAGAGTTGCAGAATTTTGAAGGGTCCAGATTCGATTCAAATTCCTCTTTGAGTACCGAATTCATCGTGAAATTAACTCACGCGTTGTTTGTTCCTTGAAGCTACACTTTTTCGTTATATTCTTCCAAATTCATGCGCAATGCAGTCTGATTCGACCATCGTCAAAACGACGAAATCCTTTGAATGAAATTGCCTTGAAAACTCAGTGTAATTTTTATGAAATCCTGAGTCCCAGCATTCATACCTCACGGGCCAATACTGCGTATTAAATCATGGAGAATTAAAATTGTTCAGCGTCCACGTTGAACGCCTGGCCCAGCCACGTGGTGACGTCACGTAGAAATCAATATTGTTTGCCTGCTTATGACGAACATAACTCGATGCTTGGGTGAATTCCTGCCCAAACTATAATCTAAGCGTCTCTTTCTCCAAAGCTTTTCGATAATAATTGAATATGCTTGATCAAAACATCATTTAATTCTGAAAATACGGCCGAGTTCAATCGGGGATTCAAATTGAATGTTATGTTTTCCTAGCGTGGCAGACACACACGCAACGTTTGGGTCCGGTGCGTCGTAACTACGCTGGGTCAAATGATTAGCATATTAATGTGGAACATTTGGGAACTGTCATGATTCATGAGCTCAAAAAGTGAACTATTAATCATTATATCAAATTTAAAAAATTCACATTCATTGCTCACGTTCTTTCTTTCATACTTGAGAAGAATATAATGGCTTCTGAACTGTAAAAAATATGAGGCTCAATATTTGGTTACGTATTGTTTGCATTCTAAGTATTTGTTTTTTCCCGGAAAACTTCTCGGTATATCATCAGGATTTGGGCTCAGACTCATGTCTCATTGTCAGAATTTGGGCTCAGACTCATGTCTCTTTGTCAGAATTTGGGCTCAGACTCATGTCTCATTTTCAGAATTTGGGCTCAGACTCATGTCTTCCCGTTAGAATTTAGGCTCAAACTCATGTCTCATTGTCAAAATTTGGCTCAGACTCAAGTCTCATTGTCAGAATTTAGGCTGAGTTTCATTCACCCGCGGAGCTCATCCAACATCTCCGTGTCGGCGTCTCCAGATCACAAACAAATGCTGTCACGTGTGAATGCCTTGGAATAACTTTTCATCGTTTCATATATGGATTATTAAGTCATTTTAATTCGACTTTTCCAGTTTCAGTGATTACGAAAATTGACAGGCAATTGTGAAACGACGACTTCAATCGGATTTCCTCCTGACTATCCAATTAATTAAGGCTTTAGCCAAGGAGAAAAGAAAGTTTGTAGTTAAGAACTACGGAAAGTTTCTTAGAAGTTCAATAATTAAAAATTGTTGTTGGGGTCTCTTATTGCATAAGAAACCAGCGTTCGAGGCAATAGAGACGCCTCAGAGATTAAAACTGTGCGTGAGTGAAATTCTTAGTTACGTAGCTGTAACATTTTTGCTTAAGAAGCACGTCAGGAAGGCAGCAGATGTGTTTTTATGGTAAGGCAGGCAGAATTTGTCTGATACTCATCATTAATGTGAACCGCGGGCCTATCATAACCTTATTGATACTTTCCTCTCAATGACACAGTGTGCCTCGCATTTATTTAAATGAATATTTTCCTTGCGCGCTATTACCTCCATAACGAAATCTACTTATGAATTCGAGCAAGCATCCGTCTTAATTTTATTCAGAGAAGTACTTCGGCCGGTACCGTATCTATTGATAAGGCATGTATTTCACTATTCTGAATTTGGATTCCGTTTTACTGCACACAAATGATTCAAAATAATAATATAAATACACGTATATGTATAGATATGAGTATGTTTGTATGAAGAGCTTATTTTCAGGAAAGAGAAATAAATGTATCTAAAAATGATGCTCTCATGAACTGAGTTTGGACGAAAGACATGGGAAATACGGCTGAAGTAAATTCGTAAAAGACGGAGACTGTTTTGCGTGAGATGGAAATTTGCGGACATCCAATTCCGCTGCAACGAAATTCTTTTACACTCCAGGGAATTCCATCGGAATCTTATGCGCCAAAATTTAAAACTTCGAATCTTCTTCGTCATTTGGAACTTTTCCCGTGATGAAAAGTAATCAGCATTTGTTTAATTTTATTTTCTCGAAGAGAGTGACAGGTTCGTTGATTTTTTTTCGTCTGAGAATTTGCGTATTTTTAGAATTGAAATAACGAGATTTACTTCAACGAGGGCTTCATTCGCAAGTTCTGATGCATTTCTTTTGACGCATGGCTTTTCCAACAGAATTGGCCTCAATGTGGTATAAGATTACATATAACACATGTAACTATTTCATGGTGAGGTTGATATGTCATCGGCTCCGTGAACTATGGAAGAAACTCGAATGAAATTACAGTTCGTTCATATTTCAGTTTATTCTAAAGCAGGCATTTCGAATTGAAGCTCATTTAAGAAATGTATTCCCCCTAAATTGTGGTTCACTCTCAAGTAAAAGTTCGCTTTCAAAGAAAGAGTCTCGAACATCGCTGAACTACTCAGTCGTGACGCACAGATGTGCACCCTATCTTTAAGTTGCAGGTTAATGTTTTTTATCTGCACTCGGATGAAATTTAAGAGCAGGAAATGATTTTCCGACGAGCACAGAGCATGTTTAATGAAAAGTAAACTTCATCGAAACTAGACCTTGTACTTTTTTACGCTGCGAATACCGTTGCGCATTAAAAATGATGCGAATTCTGATTCGTATTTCTATTTCAGATGCGAAGGAAAATTTGCAAGCTCGACGTAACTTGGCTGAAATTTGCAGGGCTAAAATTGTAGTACTGCGAATATAACTGGAGAAATGAAGAAACATAAACCATTGTCCATTTTATGAACACGTGGAGAAGACCTGGAAATATTTTCTCGCTGAGCTGCACGCATCAAACAAAAGCAAAACAAGGAAACTTTAAGTACTCGAATGACGACCAAAACACCGACAAAACGTACGCGTTTTGGAGCATCGTGCTACAAATTATGCGGAAAGAACCGTAGCATATCGAGTCGTGAGAGAGAGTGTCAGTTAACCTGAATTTAGCGTCAGAAAAGTGGCATGGGGGCGACGTCGATGTCGATTTGCGTTTTTCTGAACTGGGATATCCGGAAACAACTTTTCGACCCGCATCTCGGCCTTGTAGGAATAGCATTGGAGTTTTGAAGGCTCCCAACGGATCACACAGACACAAAACTGCCTTTGCATTTCGCTGAAAAATGACTTCTCTGTTCAGGACCTGGACAAAAATGACTTAGCGCCAAATTGTTGTGCGGAAGTGTACAGACGGGTTGATCTATGGAAATTTTTGAAATTTCAATTACACTGCCGGATTTTTTCAGAATTCGAAATCAAAAATTTGAAATTGTTATCCATTAGAATTTTAGAATATTTTTTATTCTCAATAGTTTCAGGATGAAGCTTAGATTGTTAGGTTATTTTTCATTTTACACCTTGATTGTTCAAGTGGCTTTTTCTCTTTGAGTAAGTGATGGATAAAACACTCGCCCGGAGTGAATGCCAATAAAAAAACAGCAATGAAAACTACGAAGCCTTCATTAAGTTCTTCTATCCAGAAATAAAATATAATTATTTCAGTATTTTACATTCGGTTGTATTTCTTGGATGAGTATCGAGAAGGAATTTTTATAAAAATACGGCTTGATACGCTAATTTTTTTGCATTTACGTTGCAAGTCCAATATGGTTACAACCAAAATCTTAAATTCTGCAGCGAATTAAGCAAAGGGAAATGAAGTGACTGATTTAGAGCATACTTTTTTTATAACGGAGTGCTCTTTTGAACTGGGTTAGATGTCGTGTTTGAACTGGGTAAAGATGTCGTGTATTAACTAAGTTGTCAAAATTGTAAAAATGTATACA
>VOMN01062265.1:0-12796 GCA_014899125.1 Orchestia grillus
AAATATTAACAAAAACCATCGTATGGTTCTTTGTACAATGCTAAAATCAATTCTGATTTTATTCTCTAAAACAATAGTTTCATTCCCTAAAACAAGAGTTTCATTCCCTAAAATCAGAGTTTCATTCCCTAAAACAAGCGTTTCATTCCCTAAAACAAGAGTTTCATTCCCTAAAACAAGAGTTTCATTCCCTGAAACAAGAGTTTCATTCCCTAAAACAAGAGTTTCACTCCCTAAGACAAAAGTTTCATTCCCTAAAACAAGAGTTTCATCCCCATAACATGAGTTTCATACGTAGCTTCCCCAAAATTGTCGTTTCTAAGGTCATTAATTTCGTTTAAAAATTTCTCAAGTGTCTTCAAAAGAGGACGCCGGGTTGATGTGGCTCGCGTTGCTACGCAGCACGCATTACGAAGAAATGCCATTCATACTTTTTTCAGCCTAGAGTTACGAATGTTCCAAGAGGCCCACAAAAGTAACGTAAAAGAACAAAAACAGGTAAACGGATTACACCTAACACAGTGCAACAATCATTTCCTTCAGCGCGTCGTTGCATGGAAGTCACATTGAGGTATAGTACAGAATAATTTTACTGTGTATGCGATGAACGCCATCGACTGCGTGATATTTTGTGGGTATCCTGTATGCCAGAACGCCATCGAGTATAAACTCTTCCGTACATATTCTCTATACTGTAAACGCCCTTGCCTTTAAGGTATTTTGTGTTATCCTGTATGCCTAGGTCACCATTATATACAAATGATTTTGTGCGTAATTTCTCTACTGTGAATACCATCGAACATAAGTGTATTCCATCATGCTTGTGCATCTTCTGCAATCAGTCGATAAGGTATTTTTTCAAGTCTTCATCGTGAGATAAGAACTTCTTGAGGGGACGGCCAGGAGCGCTACCGATTGTAGGGGCTAGGAGGCTGTGTCTCGAGCCGTGCAGGGAGAATTTCATGCAATACCTGACTTGCTACTGATGCGTGTTTTCACGCAATACTGGACTTACTACTGATGCGTGTTTTCATGCAATACCTAACTTGCTACTGATGCGTGTTTTCACGCAATACCTGACTTACTACTGATGCGTGTTTTCACGCAATACCTGACTTGCTACTGATGCGTGTTTTCACGTAATACCTGATTTACTACAGATGCGTGTTGGCCTTTGGGCGACAGCGCCTCAGAGCGAGAGAAGCTTGGAGCGTGTCATGTGCAAGGAAATTATACTTTCTTAGGCTGGCAAATTCTCTGGAAACTGTGGTACTATCAAATTAGTATTGTAGAATATGTTGTTCAATATGTCTCAACGCCTGAGAAGTGTCACTCGTGTGGAAATCAGTTCAATTGGGCTTTAAAATATTGTAGAATCATATTGGACAGTATTGTCAATTACTAAACAAACTACGGAGTAGTTGTGAAATGCCCCATGACATAATAAGTTTTGAACAAAATATTGTATTAGCATTTTCACGCATTTCGAGTAGTTCAATACACAAGAAGATCGAAGGTTTATTATGTTCTCAGAGTTCGTTCGAATTCTCGACTCTGTCTCATGGCGGAGTGACCATGCGTTCAAATGACCAGTAAATGTTCCTCTAGAGGACATCACGTGGAGGTCACCGGGCAGAGGAAAATACTCATTAGCGCAGAGGTGTGGGAGCGGCTATTTGTGCATTACTCAAGCGTTACTCAGGCGTTACCCAAGTGCATTACTCAGATATTACTCACGTAAGTTACTCAGGCGTTACTCAGTGCTGCGCAGTACTGGCAACCGCATGCAGTCCCCACTGACTCATGGCTGCCGAACCTGTTAAGTCAACTGCTGGGCACGTGCAATCACGTGGTCAGCTGCAGGGTACGTAGGGTCACGTGGTCAGCTGCAGGGTACGTAGGGTCACGTGGTCAGCTGCTTAACCCAAAAAGGTCTTGTTGCCCCCAGCACTTCCAAGCACATCGCTGTTTCTTCAAAGTTTGGCCTATCCTCTAATTCATACAGACTACCGTCCATTTTGCAAGAATTATCAGTCTTTGATGAAATCAATTCTGAAATTCACATGGACTTTCCTCAAGTCCACACCAGCTCAATTTTTTAATACATGCTACACTCTGAGGACTTCAGTTAGCCTTCCGTCGCTCCAGAGAACATTTGACTTCGTTGCGCTCTAGGTTTCGCTCAGTACAACAAACTTGTCACTTTGCTGCGTGCTGGGACTGCCAAATGTGTTCTCCAAGCATTGCAACAGAGTGCGAGGGTTCGAATACGGTAAATTCTATCGCACCGAGCAGCTGTCCCAAGAGAGGTTTGGGAAGGCCGCCTCGGACACCGAGTGTGAGGAAGGCCGCTCGTAGAATATTAGTTCAAATGTCACAAGCTACGATGAAAATTCATTATGTGAGTGAGAGCCGTGTACACAGCCCGCTACTTGACCTCATGGATGTTCCAACAAGGAAATAAACGACGTAAATGTGGTCTAATCACTCCCTCTGATTGACTGAGTTGTATCTATGTACAGTCTAACCCATCACTGGAGCTATGCAGAAACATAACTCTTCACTATGGAGCTGAATACAGCGGTGAACTTTGAAGGGCAATTGACACATGCAAGACGGCGGCGGGATCAAAGTATGAGAGAAGTGATATCGAGTTTTGCAGGTGCCATGACTCCCAACGCCGCATTACTTCAGCGGTCCTGCAGTGCTGGCTTACCAGGTGCGAATGTCTTGCCGGCACATCGAGTTGCCGGCACATTCAGTTGCCGGCACATCGAGTTGCCGGCACACCGAGTTGCCGGGACATCACATTCAGAGACTGGCAGGTGAACCAACCTTGGACAATTTCTTCTCAGAAGCTAATACATATATAAATATATATAAAGCTGATACATATATAAGTACATACAAAGCTGATGCATATAATGTTGCACGCGAGCGCTCATTGGCAGCTACCTCACTAGCAAATCCATCTTATTTTTGTGTTCTTTACATCACGCCAGACGTGTTTCCGTTATCCCACCATGAGCGTAAGAAGTTTACCTTTTAAAAATTTTAATTTTATTGACCTGGTTAGTGAACAAATTTTTTTTGCAGACTACTCAAATACAATGCACCTAACACGCTTGTCTCACTGAATGTACTTGTGATCGTTGGTTGTTCGTATGAGGGGCAAAGAATTTGACTCGTTTTGGAACTGGCCTTCGTTTTGGAACTGGCCTTCGTTTTGAAATTAGTTCCTCTCGTTTTGAAACTGGCCCTCGTTTTGAAATTAGTTCTTCTCGTTTTGGAATTGGCCCTCGTTTTGAAATTAGTTCCCCTCGTTTTGGAATTGGCCCTCGTTTTGAAATTAGTTCCTCTCGTTTTGAAACTGGCCCTCGTTTTGAAATTAGTTCTTCTCGTTTTGGAACTGGCCCTCGTTTTGAAATTAGTTCCCCTCGTTTTGGAATTGGCCCTCGTTTTGAAATTAGTTCCCCTCGTTTTGCGTTTTGGAACTGGCCCTCGTTTTGGAACTGGCCCTCGTTTTGGAACTGGCCCTCGTTTTAGAACTGGCCCTCGTTTTAGAACTGGCCCTCGTTTTGGAAGTGGCCTTCGTTTTGGAACTGGCCCTCGTTTTGGCCCGCGTTTGATAAACTGGAAGCACGGCAATCCTATTTCTTCCGAGAGTCGCTGGTCGTGCAGAAAGTACAGTAGTTCCATTCCTTAGCAGCGAATACAAGAAGCAGAGGCAGAAATTCTTTATTATGGTTTCACTTAGTGCACGTACAAAAAATGATAATTAATGAAATGTATTCGCCCTGGGAGATGAAAATAAACATATTCAACTACAAAAGAAAAACGGGAGAACAGCATCAATATCATCCACGCTCATGACAGAAAAAGCCCTTACGACAAAACGATTCATTATCGACCCTGAGAGGCGTCAACTGGTTGCCAACGATGCTCGAATAAAGCTCGGTCTAGAAATTCACCCGCACCCGTACCCACCAGACTCCTAATATCTAAATTCTTTGTAAATTTAGGTATTTTCGTTGAGTATTTTATATGAATACTAGTTAGATAAACATTCTGTTTATCTCTTTTCGCTTTGAACTCAAATCACATTTGATTTTAGGATTAGGATCTCGCATAGAGAACGTGAGTTACAGTTACGAGACTGTAAAAGAATGTAGTCCTAACGCTCCAGCAGTGGGCGACCGCCCTCATCTCGACTCTTGTACGATATTCTTAGCTGCTCCTTCAGTGTGAAAAGTGCCCTCGCCTGCAGGCGTTAGTGACTGGTTTCAACGAAGTGAATCCATCCTATTACAACGTATCAAGCTCTTTTCAAACGATTCATGAGTGGAACCAAATAGTATGTCGAATCTGCGCTGTTTTCATGTATTTAATTACTGAAGAACGGCTGCGCTCGCGATATGATGTGACGCTTTAGAATTACATCGCTCGACTCTCGCGAGCCCACATCCTCAGACCACGTGAGATGTAATTGGAGGTGTAATTGCAGGTGTAATTGCAGGTGTATATTCTGTTGTACAAATCAGGCCCCACTTGCCTGTCTTGGCATTCTACTGGCCTCCGCCAGTTACGTAATGCCCTCTTATCGTGTTCATGTAATTGCTTCTCTTACGCATTTGGTGTCGAGGTTTGGCCCACGTCTTGAGTGCGTCTAGATCTTCTTTATTTTAGCGTAATGTGATATGTATGCGTGTAGATTCATTACTTGATTATTATTAATTCGTTAGGATTTGCTTACGATGTGTTAGGCTTAGTTAGGATTTATTCACAACGCATTTGAGAAACATAACGGTGCGTTTTGACGTGCGTTCACACTTCCCATCTAATCGAGTATTGGAGAGCTTGTGATCCGTGTTAATGGAAGGTTCTCAAAAGTGACAATATGAAAATAAAACGTCCCTAATATAACGAGCCGTGGCCTCATTGACACCCTTAATATATAATTCTTATTGCACGATTAATTTAAGATCAATCACCTGATAACTAAATATGATATAATTCCTTATCATTGAATGACTAATTAAAGTAATAAGCATAATCACGTTGAATGAGAAATGAGATGGTGGCAGCAAATCTTAAATAACCTCATTTCGATTAAAATGAACGAGCTCGCACATAACATGACTCGATCTCAGGGCGATCAGAGTAAATTACACGAAATAAGAAGAGCAAAATAATACACCGCACCAAAACATGACACTTCGCCATCCGCTTATGCTTAACAGTCAGTACACGTCGGTGCAGAATACAGTCGGTACACGTCGGTGCAGGATACAGTCGGTACACGTCGGTGCAGAATACAGTCAGTACACGTCGGTGCAGAATACAGTCGGTACACGTCGGTGCGGAATACAGTCGGTACACGTCGGTGCAGAACACAAACGCACCACTGTTCACAGGTGAACCAGTTATAACGTTGCGTCAGCGCCGCTTTCTCAGCCCAGGAAGGTGCCCTGCCCCACCGCACCGCGGAAGCAGTCCCTCATTTGGTGACTTTGAGCGAAGGCCTCACGGCCCCATCCCTCACCACCGCCGCTGGGGCGCGGCGTGGGGCTATCGCTTCGCTCATCGCGGGGGGAGTCGCGTTGACTCCGTGGACGAGTTCGTGGTGTTTGTTGCGACGTCGGGCCCCAGTGCCGGACGTTACAGTGGTCCACCGGGGACTGCCGTGGTGTTACGCATGTATTTGACGGCACGGTATGTGCTTGGTTGCACGGTATGTGTTTGGCTGCACGATATGTGTTGGGAAGCACGGTATGTGTTTGGTTGCACGGTATGTGTTTGGCTGCACGGTATGTGTTGGGAAGCACGGTATGTGTTGGGAAGCACGGTATGGTATAGCATTTGGTAGCACAGTGCGAATTATTCACTCTATTGAATAACAAGTACTCAAAAACGCGCCAGTCGAGTGTTCCCGAGCACTTTGAGCGTCTCTGTGACCCGTCCTAGGCCCAGCAAGGCAAGTACACGACAAGTACACAGCACCAGATGCAAGTACACAGTGCCAAACAAAAGTACACAGCACCAGATGCAAGTACACAGCGCCAGACAAAAGTACACAGCACCAGATGCAAGTACACAGCACCAGACAAAAGTACACAGCCCCAGATGCAAGTACACAGCACCAGACACAAGTACACAGCACCAGACAAAAGTACACAGCACCAGATGCAAGTACACAGCACCAGATGCAAGTACACAGCACCAGACACAAGTATACAGCACCAAACACACGTACACAACGCAAGGCACAAGTGCGCAGTCATACCGTGTTGTACCCAACGGCCTTTACAGCACACCATGACTAGAGAGAGGTTACACCGTGTGCTGTGTGGGGTGCGGCACACACAGCTCAAGTAGCAGCAAACAGCGGCAGTAACGTGACCACCCACAGCAGGAGTGGCAGCAACGGGCTTCACGCGTAACGGGCTTCATGGCTTCAAATTACGCGTAATGAGCCTCAAAATACCTGCAATATATGGGTATCTAAATGTATCAGTAATAGAGGGGAATCTCAAACTATTTGCGTTTTATATTTGCCGCACTGGATTTCGAATTACCAGGAATGTATCGCACGTTACATGAACCGTCTCGCAAATTTGGGTACCTGAAAAAAACTGTAGAAAGTGTGGGTAAAGATTACATATGTAAAGTCAATTAACTGCTCGAAATATGCGAATTACGAATGCCAGCGCCGGTAAAGTTGTTGAGTAACGAGGCGTATTACCGTCGGTGGGCTAGCCTACGCTTCACGATCATCACCTGCCAGGGACAAAAGCGTTCCAATGACAAATCAAGCCTGACCACCTGCTCGCTGGTGCATCTCGCGTTACATTTTCACCATCTGCGTTACGAAAGTTCACCGCGAGGGCACTTGAGTTATCAAACAACTGACGAGATACGGTCAGCTTAGGACTAGACGCCTTATCTACCTGCACAAGTTGCTCAAGAGGCGTCCTGTCCTCGCTTGCGTAAGTGGTGATAGCTGCGTATGTACATCCTCTGTGTGGCTCTCTGGTGTGTCTGTTCCACTCCTGATGACATCTGTACCGTCCTAGAGTGTCTGTTCCACTCCTGATGACATCTGTACCGTCCTAGAGTGTCTGTTTCACTCCTGATGACTTGTATGATAAATGAGCCCAAAAGATAAATGTGCTATGTCTCAATCAACCGAGAATAAATAAACGCGAATATCGGTCGAGATTTTTAAAGCCTACAATTTAACGAGTAATAACTCAGCATAAATGTTCTTAAGAGATGCTGTACGTTGTAGAAAATATGTTCGGCTAGAATATCGTGTAAGAGTTGCCGTGAGTCGTATCGCAAAAATGTGAAGCGACTCATTTACCTCAGACTGCTCCCTTCCTGAATGGCTTCAGCGCAATATTAACGTATTTCTTGTGTGCGCATAATTGCGAAGTATTTACAACGCACATGCACGGAACTTGAATTGAAAAAATCTCAACAAGAATCATTTTTCAAACACGCATTCTTTCCACGAAAGCGAGGAAGCTTCCCGGGGCTATTAAAAGCACACAAATCTCCTGATAAGAGAGAAGCTTGATAAGCAATTAAACGACTCCCATTGGTCTAACTGCGCAACCTGTTGACATCTAGGTTATCCTGTTGCGCAACGAGCTGTGAGCGATGATGATGGTCTAGGCCTAGCCCTTTGAGGTACGTACAGCTAAATCCATCTGGTTTCAAAGACAAGTATGGATGAACTTCTGTAATCGAGACTAGGCCGCCGACAGAAGCCTCCGTCAGCTAGCAGCAGTTAGATCCAGACCTACATTGGGGGCTGGAACTTTACATCAAAACTGGAGGGCACAAATTTATGGTTCACTTTAAAATTCACTTTTTATTTTGCGTATAGCAAGCCAAGATACTTGAAGCTTCAACAGAACACAAATATTAGTTTGCCATGTAAAATTGTCAAACAAAGAACTCAACTTTACAAGCGAACAGCTTCATATACACTAAATCATACATAGCGCTTGACAAAAATATTCAATCATTGCTGTAAAATCCTTTGGGCTTCTGAATCTCAACTAAAGTTCTGTCACCTCTAATGCATGGCTCCTACTTTTAATCAATATCGGGAATTAAGAAAATGAAACAACTTATGTTCTGAAGTTGCTGTAAGTCCAAGCACTGACTCAACATAACTTTTCGATATATTGGATGCAACGTTCCCTTTAAATATCCAGTCATCCCTATTTCCAAAATATGCCCTTAAAAATCACATAAAAAAGAAAGAAACTATGATTAGTTACTGCACGATAAGTTCGAGCTGATGACAGAACATTTCCGTGAGATCGGAAATGCGCATACGCACTTACGCATTACCTGAATTCAAGGTCGCCATTGTAACGTCAGCTGCTGGCGTTGTGTCAGCTGCTGAGTCTGCTGACGCCTGCTTGTCTGGTCTCCTTCTGCGAGCACAGGGCGCCTGTCAGGCGCAGTCACCTGGCCTATTGAAATGTCCTATTATTTATTTGTAAAGTCTATAACAAGCAACTTTTATTGCATTCGTTTTTTCGTATTTTTACGAAATTTAATCTCAATTTACTACTACGATAGGTAAAGAATATTTTATCATCAACCACAGTGAATTAACATTTTCTTAGCTACCTGTCGATGACATGAGCTGTTTCTTCACACAAATGGCCGGGAATTATTGAGCCAGGTAATAAATTGAGCTCCGTACGCTCACGAGCGGAGAGTGTGGTCTGGCCTGATCCTGTAGGGCGCTGTTGTGTACGGGCAGGTGTTATGTAGCTCACCTGCACTAGTTACTTCTGACCTGCACTAGTTACTTCTGACTTGCGCTAGTTACTTCTGACCTGCGCTAGTTACTTCTGATCTGCGCTAGTTATTTTTGACATGCACTAGTTACTTCTGACCTGCGCTAGTTATTTACGACCTGCGCTAGTTACTTCTAACCTGTGCTTGTTACTTCTGACATGCACTAGTTACTTCTGACCTATGCTAGTTACTTCTGACCAGCGCTGGTTACAACTGACCTGCGCAAGTTGCAACTGACCTGCGCAAGTTACAACTGACCTGCGCTAGTTACAACTGACCTGCGCAAGTTACAACTGACCTGCACTAGTTACAACTGACGTGCACAAATGACTCGCTAGACTCCTTACAGGCAGCCCGCAGACTTGAGTCGCTGATGAAGATCGCTGCAAGTACTCGTAAAACTTACAAGCGCGTTATACCAAGATCACGATAGTAAAATTTAAAAGGATTTATCCAATTCTACCCGCTAAGATATCATTTGGGGTGGATAATTACTCGGGCGTCAGCATGTTCTCCATGATACTCACCTTACAATGGGGAACAATTACATGGAATCATAGAACCGTCCCCTGTACGTGCGGCGCACAGCCTCACCAGGCCGTCAAAAAGCACGATTTCACACGGACAGATGCACGTTTGTGTTGTGTTCAGTATCTCTCGTTCAGTGTGTACACATAATTATCAAACGCTTTCATCGGGCTGTTTCAACGCACATTACAAATTTAAGGAAATGAACTAAAATCGTTCAAATTTACGACTCCGTTCGTGCTGTAAGCTGGTAAAATTACCTTCATAAGTAACAGTACACAACTAACGGAAAGAGAGACTTCTACGTTTCACCTGCTTCCCAAATCTTATTTACCTCATCGTACTTCTACGTGGGCAAACTACAGGCGGTGCCTCACGCACGCTCTAGTCGGACGATGTTGGCAGCACACACCTGCTCTCTTAATCACGTCCTTATTAGGGAAAAGTCTCAAGACGACTCAATCGAACTAAAATTTTCCCCAAGTTTATTGAGCTATTAATCCATTACTCATCTTTGTGCGTTCCCCAAGTCAACACGTTAGCTTCGATGATGCCACATTTCTCGGCGAAAAATGAATGCCTCACCTGCGTATCACATCACAATAAACGAGTTGAGGTTCACGTAGGTAGAAAATTGTTAATTTGAAACCTCACGCAAAGATATATGAGTAGGAAGCAGCAGTTCTGTACCCACATGCAACACCACGGTCAGGCCCCACCACTCGTCACAGGCCTGGGCCGAAATCCGATGAGAATCGAGCCAGCACTCGACCCCAATCTTACTTTTCCACCGCAGTACCTACACTTATCCATCATTTTTGCTGCCTAAGCACAGATTTTGCCTCCGAAATTTGATTTTGGACGGGGCAGAAAAAAAGTTGAACTGGGACACGGCTTTAGCTACTTACACAGGGTGGCACGGGAACACCAGAACTTTTGAAATGCGTAGAGGCAGCCAAGAGGATCTGCAGGCCGTAATTTTCAAACATAGGTAATTTGAATTACTGTCGCGTAAAAGGCAAGTTGTAGTGGTTCAATTGCTGTCAATAAATTTTTTGTTTTATGTTTTTATTTTCATTGACTTTTTAAAGTACCTGTTTTTTTTGTGTCACGCTGTATTAACTGCCGCGTCGACGCAGGAGAGACGAAAACACACTTTTGTTCATGGCTTGGGGAGGCGTTGTTTCTATGGTCAAGACGAGCAAGTGTAAAGTCATTATGGCAGCTGATATCCAGGTGAAAATATTCTGTACCGTGCAGGTAATGAGTGATGCAATTTTGGCATTTTTTGAAAGAATTTCTGCAGACGTAATTCCTACGCAATTCCCGTTCCTACTTCATTCAGCGTATGTAACCGACCACACATCTACTTAAAAATTTCGCTTAAAATATTAAAGTTCTTATGAAAGAATTCAAGCCTAGAAATTCTTCGTTGCAGACTTAACACTGACACATAAGACAGTGGATAACGAAGGTACGTATGCACGGGTAAAACATCTCGGCTAAATGACGTTTTCTGGGCAGTAGAAGTAAGACAACGGAGTCACTTAAAATTAGAGTTCATGATTTGAGTTCACATTTCCTATGGGACATTGCAATCACCTGCGTGCAGAGGACGGGTGTGTGACGATTTTAGGCGAGCCCCACAGGAGCAAAGAAGCAACTTTGCATTCGAAGTGAGCATGTTTTCAAAACTGCGAGTGCACCCTCTATAATTTAAAGATCGAACAAGTGCAGCGCGCACAGAACCTCGGTCGAAGTTTTTCGTCGCCCTACATACTCGTCGAAGCTCAAAATAATCCAATATAATCGCTCTTATTTTGACGGCAGACGACTGTCGGTGTTTTTACGAGCGAGAGATTTGGGTCACGTGGTAGACTAGGTCGACGCTTGTCCAAACAAGAGTGAACGCGTCGCAAACACGTCGGCCACCTGACGAACGGCCACCGAGAGCTGCGCGTAACTCAAGAGATTAGAGCGGGCTGTAAAAATACCATTTTGTTGCAGCAAACATGAACAAGCCGTGAAGGACATAACTATTATCGGATTCATTTCAGTCTCAGCGAGTTAGAGCTGGTGTTCAGCTACAGCGAGGGCAACACTCGTGTGAAGTTTTACGTCCGATCAGTACGGGTTAGTAAAGCAGCACCTGCAACTACGACTGCTCGTTTTTTTGTCTCAACAGGTGAAAAAAGTTGTAATACGTGCAGAACCATCTTCAAATTTAATATCTTCGTGCATAATGTGCTGATATGCACAATTAATACCGTTAGTCTGAATGCCGCTCAACACGACACTCCCACGCACGCTCTAAACAGCATACGTTCACACGCGCGCTAAAACGTCACGCGGTTGTGCCTGCGTGGACGCAGGTAACGTGCGTAGTGCGCAGGCCTGTTAGTAAGAACAGGTGTAGGTTCGAGAAAGGAAAACACAAATTCTATAAGAAACTGAATCATATTTTATGAGGTAAATGTGGATACAAATGTTCACTTTGCAAATATTCGCTAAGATTTAGAATTGTGCATAGACTTTTTGTTCTACGAAGTGCCCCTGGACTGATCCCCACTGCAAAACAAAGATGGCAATAGAAAAGTAGTTTTATAGGCTACTGGGCCGTAGTGAATGAGGTGCAGTCATTTCTTGCCTTATATTTTATATTTTCATTCGAACGTAAGCACGCCCTACTTCTTTTAGAAAAGGTGCTAATCGCTGCTCCGATGTAGCACATTAGTGCGTCATGTTGCACATTAGTGCGACACGTAGCACATTAGTATGCTGCGTAGTACATTAACGTGCCACGTAACACGTTAGTGTGCCACGTAGCACTTTAGTGAGTCAGATAGCACATTAGCGGGTGTCGTAACACATAGGTGCTGCACAAACCTTGTGCTCTGCGTACAAAACCCTTACGATTCTGTACTCTCACAGAAGAGTACATAAGGCATGCCGAAAATTATGTATATAATCATAGCAGATTGTGGTGAGAGAGTGCGCATAATTGGGTGAGAGCTTCTACGATAAAACTGGAAATAAATATACATAGTCTATCGTACGAGCATCACTACCCCAAAGCAGAGCGTGTGGCTCAGTCTCACGTAAAGTAATATTGAACACACGCAAAATTCAGAAGCAATTCGTGGCTGAATTGCAACTGAACATTGCACGGCTGAAGCTGAAAATGGCCCCGCTGAAGGTGTGAGAGATTAACCTTTTTATTTTAAGAATTTTTAAAAAAGGTGATATAGACCTATTTTAATGGGAATATATGTAGACCGTGTAAAAGTTTTCTGTAACAGATTTCGTTGATAATGCGCCAAAGCTCGAGACGTTTTAAGTTAATGTTCGTAAGATTTTTTAATCATTCATTGCCTTGGGAATTTACTGCGTGAACGCGATGTGCCTAAAGGCCCGTCCACACTATCAAACTCTCCATCAATCACGA
>VOMN01062267.1:0-26890 GCA_014899125.1 Orchestia grillus
CCTAAGCAGAGCTTTGGGGGAGTGAGGGGGGAGGGGGGTTTGGGGGCGTGCTGGTGTACCGACAATGTTACTGACAATGTTCTATGCATGACATTGCACTGGCAATCTCATACGCTCCTGCTGCATCTCTTCTCAGTTACAAACGAAATTTGGGAAGCTCTAAGGTTAACAAAAGCTCTGTAAATTCTTCAGCGATATCCCTGATTTTCCTAGCGTACGTTGGATTTGAAGAAATTCTGAAGTATTTTCTTGAAGTGTTGATACATTTGACCGATTGAGGTATCGGTACAATAAATTTGACTATTTTTACATTTTTGGTTCGAATAGAGCGTAAACCTCCGTTTGAGGCGAAGTAGCTGTTTTCTGAACGAGAGCTGTTTCTGAAGTAAAAATTTCTGCTCATGATGGGACATCAACAAAACACATCTCAGTGGATGGCAGAGTCACCTTCTTTAGTTAATGCAACGCTAAGTTCAGTTTTTGTCATGATAAGTTGTAAGTCTTCACGCAACCCCAAACAAATTATTCCTCGAATATTCGTTGCCGTTGTTGTATTCACACGGTCTCTGTCGATCGCAAAGATCTTGTGAATGTGTAGCGGGCTTAGATGGCTACTTAATGCGACATTTAATTATTCGTTTACTTTCCCACTGCAAGATTTTTTCTTACTTTCTTGTAATTCCTTTTGCTTGATTTGAAGTTCTTCTTCAATTTTGTTATTAATTATGAGTTCGGGGAAATTCGTGGAAAGCTGTGCCAGATCTAGCAACACCAGGTATCACAGATACCTTCGTCTCCTTAAGCTAATCTTTATAGATATGTTGACAAGGAAGTTTTACTGAAAAGCGGCCTTTTATGTATATTATATACATTATTTATAGAATATATACAAAAAGAAATGTTGCATTATAAACGTCGCTACAAATAGACCCCCGACCTTCGGGGATAATTCGTCGAGGGGTTCAAGGAAATGTTATTTTACTGAAGCAATGTTCGCGGCCATGATCAATACGAGGAACACAATCTAAGAACAGCAAGAACACAGCTCGAACAAAGATATTCTTTGCAACAAATTTCGATGCAAAGAAACAAAAATAAACCCCGCGAGTCCTGTCAAGTTGGTATCAGCTATTAGAAGCGGTCGGTCCCAATAGGGACTACTAAAAAATTCTTTCGAATTTCCCTTCTAAAAGGATTCAATAAAAAGGATTAGTGGTGTCTTGCTATTTTAAATGCTATTATTTAGGAAAATAAGCAAAAAACGCATTTGCTCGGTGGATAACAGGAATTATTATACAGCGATCGCTGACACCTAAATATAAGCGTGGCAGAGTCATTAGTGTTGAAAAAAGTTTGAGAAATATATGCATAATAAATTAAAAATAAAACGTTCGCGAGGATTTCTAAAATGACGATAATAATTAAAGTATAAATTGTTGTGCTGGGTTTCCATAACGGGTAAAAAATGAAGTTGTTCAGGTGAATGTGAACGAAACTGAAGGGAGATATTTACATCTCTGCGTCCAAGAGGCTTGAGCTACGACTCGTAAAGTCACTAATTTTTGAGAGGAAGAGATGTGCGATGCGTTAGGAAAAATCAACATCAAGAATGATGAAATGAAGGTTTAAGATAAGGAATGAGCTAAAAAAATCTTTGTGGGTTGGTCGAATCTTACAAAAAATAAAATTCTTTTTATGGGAGTCGATAAGTCAATCTTCACAATAAACACTTTTATTTAGGGTATTTGACGTGAAAAATGATGTTTAATGGTAGTCTTTCCTAAGTAGCCCCTAAAACCTCCAGTTGCAATTTTTAACCATGTAATGCAATTTCGAAAACACCCATAACAATCATATCACTGCACGAATAGTTTTTCTACACACAGGGACTGACACACGCGCAGTTTTCTCTTATCGAAGGAAAATCTATTTTCCTCTGTAGAGAACAAATTTTTCTTCAATAACACTCGCTACTCAACCTTTACATATCTGCTCAACCCCAATGCTAAAATCTCAATCATCGTCGGAGCTGTTAGGGCTTGTGGAGACTCAAATGGTGATCCATCAAAAAAGGCTACAATTTAACTGCCGGCCATGAAAAACTCAGTAAAATTTCGCTGAATTGAAAGTAATTAGCCGTAAAATGTCGCTATACATTGCCGAACAAAAAGGGTCTTAACTTGGGCGAAAAATATAGTGATTTGATAGTGCACATCATATACATATCAGAAAGTCACTTAGCCATCAATTCTATCTTTCACTAAATGTGATTTTCACGCTGTCAGGAATCGGTTGATTGAAAACTTATGAGCCAAAAAATTGCAGTGACATTCAAAGCCATACCGGAAATGTTTGAGTAGATCCCAATGATACAGTAACTGTAATCACAATCTCACCACCTTTCATGGATAAAAATGATACATTCTTTGCCTTCAAGAAGCCCAAACTTTAGTAAATTGCTATTAAAACTTTATGTGTTATAAGTCCCTTCCCAAGTTCATTTATTTATTTATTTCATTTATTATTAACATCACATGCATCCTGTCTACTTTTACTCCATCCGAACATACGCCCATTCGAACATACGCGGTCCCTAGGGTTTGCACCGCGGAGAGTCCTGGTCTACTCGTTATGTGAGGGACGGTGGGACAAATTCCCTGTAAATGCAAGGCTGCTAGGTACAAAGAAATGGAGAAACGAGCGTTCAACCAATTCTGAATCGTCCTATGCGTGGAATAATTCATGACTGATTTGAAAAGCCAGTTCTACTTCGCGTGCGACACGGTCGATCAAACAGATGTCGCACCGTCGCGCTTTATTGATAGGAAAGCCAGAAATTCTATGGGGGTGTTGCTCGGCACATCAGCCAACGATCTGCGGAGTCCCATTGGTATTCATTGGTTGTTTTCGGCTGACGGGTCCGCAACGGAAAAGAAATTGCGCTCCTGTTTATTTCGGCGGGACATTATCACTGCCTGGGTGAACGAAGCCTGGTCCGTGTAGAAGAACACAAGTGCGAACGGTTCTAAGCTTGTCACTGAAATTGCGATGGTGGCGATTTGAGTGGGAGTTATAACATCCTAGAAATGATAATTCATGTTTTGCCAAGTGGAAAAGTCTAAGTCTGAAGGAAATGACGTGGTGGTTACTCGGTTTTGATTGTTAGTAAAATTGGGGTTTCAGGAAAATATCAAAACGACGGTGGTGACAGCGGCATGAATTTTGTTAACAGTTCAATGGACGTACAAATTTTAATCGAAACATTTTGAAGCATTTGAAAGATTTATTTACCACAATTAATTTATATCGGGCACAGTTTCACAAACAGATGATAAATGGCAAAAAAAGGGAATCAAAGTATACACCGCTTGTGCGCCCAGATAAGCTACAAGGCTTCTGGAGCAGCCTACATGGAAATAAGGGCCTTAAATTCACACCACATCAAAGATTAATAACAAAAAAGCTTGAATTTACCCACAGTCATGTAAGCTACATGACAATTCAGTACGACGAAATACATTCACCACAGACAAGTTTTGAAAACGTGAATCCCCAAAGGGTAAAATATTTGCGTGACAAGACGTCGAGAACATCTTTTATTCGAAAGGAATCAAATTTGCATTGCGGAATAACTTTTAAATTATTTCACTACATTGTTTAGATGCATTTTAGAACCGGTATGAAAAAACCTATAAGCTCCACTCAGAATTCAAATTTAAGCCAGTTCATCAAACCCTTTTCCTATCCTCTGTCATGAATACTATTGTCCTAACGACTCAATCTTTATAATATTGCACGCTTGAATTCGCACCTAACGCTAACGATAGTTATTGATAATTATAAACTTCACGTAGATGAAGCTCAAAATTTAGCGGTACCTCTAAATTTGGTAGTACCTCTAAATTTAGTAGTACCTCTAAATTTGGTAGTACCTCTAAATTGGTAGTACCTCTAAATTTGATAGTACTTTTAAGTTTTGCAAGAGTAGCATGAGAACGAACCTTCTCTTCGATGCATAGCAATGAAGCAAGCAAGATATGTTGGCATTGGAAAAATTGACTTGAATTTCTGAAAACTGCCTCACTAAAATTACGTATCCACATGCAAACTTTAAGATGCATGGAAGTCAAACGCCAGAAATGTTGACAGGTAGATTTGAAGAGAGAGAGAGAGAGAGAAGAGACGGAGAGAGAAATAAGGAGCCTCTATTTATCTAAGTATACGTCCCACTCACACAACGACTACTTATATAATACAAATAAACGGAGTATATTACGATATTCATTTTCATTTCCTTTTTTGTAATTCTGATAAAGAAAACCGTGAAGAGAGAGGCTTTGGAGTATTTTATTTCCATCAAATCGCCAGAGTTGCGCCTCGCCGGCGATGTTAAATTATTCCCCACGCTTCGTAGCCATTCATCACTCATAATTTTCAAGGCATGGAGCAGCGGTTATGAACTTGAAAGGGACCCATCTTCACCTGGTTGAATATAGTCATTTCAAATAAAAAGTTTCGCACTAGATTCCGACAAGTTTCTTGCCAGATTTGCTCCGTAAAATTGTTCCCCAAACGGTGCCCGCAAATTTTATGAGCTACGCCCAAAAATGCTCGGACTTATCGACTCGTTGCTTTGAAGGTATTTCCCAACCGATGGTCTGCGCGGTGTACAGACCAGGAGAGTGTTGTGACCAGACAAACTTTGGCGCCCCATTAAACTGTTCAGAGTTTTTCCTGGAGTTCCCATTCGTAGAACTCGGCTCGCTAGTCTCAGAAAGTCTTGATTATGCGTGATGAACAACTGAAATGTAACGAAGTCTTACCTCTGAATATTACTGAAACTTCAGAATACAAGAAGAAATGGAAGATTTTCTTTATGTGCAAGGTTCGGTAATTAATGCGTCGTGAATAAAATGAAGGAGAAGAGTTAAGACCCTGATGACCGTTTAATTTGAAAACGAATGTTACGTCACCGAATTTTTACTGTGAATTTATTCAGAGTTAAGCAACGGCCATTCATGAGGCATGGTGTTAGATAGGCTTTCACGTGTTCTGAAGTAATACGCGCTTCAATTACAAAATAAATAAAGTATTAGCCATTCCAAAAAAATCTATGCACAATTTCGCACTGAACTTGAATGGAATTTTTGAAAAATAAATAGAACCAAATTTGCATGAAATCTTAGTACAGTTTGACCGAACCATTTTACTTTTGAACGTAAATTTTGTCCACTGAATATCAGTTTTTTTCCAAACCGTTTGACATCTCAATTGACGTCCGCACGCTCATTGCTCGCCTGGTCTGATCAGCAAATTTTTCATCTATCTGCCTGCGAAAAAAATTTTCCATTCGAATTAAAAAATGTTGAAATATTTCCACATGTTGCAACATTTTGGCAGAGGGGGAACACGATCTTCACTGGCTGGCATCTGTTGCATTGGTGTAATTTCCGCTATCGGGGCTAAAAAGTTACTAAATGTCCGTGCAAACTTTGCAATCTTAACTAAAGTTCCGCGAGAGACACGAAGTTGTCCTTGGATGCATGTAGAGTATTACGAGTATTTCACTGCAAGTTTTTTTTCATTCATCCTCAACGGAAAGTCGAGAGCGCATATTTTCCTCACATGAAGCCATCAACTGAGAAAAGAAAATGAGCTCGACCAAGTTTGGGTGAACTTTAACAAGGTGCGACAGATACTGGCATGAGAAGCGGGCGCTTCCAAACTGGCGTGGCAGTCGCACAACTCCTTGCACACATCCTCACCCCACGATCACCAATGGGGTACTGAGCAAAGAGAGGTCAACCAAGAGCCCCTCTCAGCACTCGAAACGAGTTCTCCGTCGTTGGGAATTGCGTGTGACACAAGAGTCGGGCTTGTTTTCTGTTAGAGTTTGAAATTAGTTAAGTCATAGTTACAATAGTTCGTACGCAGTTTGGTTTCATCTCGCTGTTCAATTTTTTCAAAATGGTTGAGAGAAAATTAAATTTTTCATCCATTTCAAATGTTGTGCATGTGAATGACCTGTGATCTTAGAAATATTACCCTTCTCCATAATTTGGTGTTGCGTTGTCAAAAGACTGGGACTTCATTGACTGAAACAACGTTTAAACTCCGTACCAAATAATCTTCGGTCATTATCTTGGCAACAGTCGCTACAGATATTTCAGCAATTACGTTTTGGAGGAATGACATACAACGTTAAATTTTTAAAATTTTAATCTAGAAATTCCGAAGGCAGCCCAGTTGATGCTCTAAATGCGTTTGATCTTCGTCCTCATGTCGCTCTACGGAACCGCCGTGAATTAACGCATCGGAAAGGATACGCAGAATTAGGGTATTAATTATAGAAAATCGGTTGAACAATGCTGCACATAACATCCGGGAGATGCTTGTTCATTGAGGGAAACTTAGCTAATTTTGCACCACGAAAATTTCTTTACACGGCTTTTATTATTCACTGTTCCTCTCACACGCACTCGTCTGCCATAACAACGTAGTCTGACACGAAACAATTTTGGCTGCCTCTGACCGACATACGTCCTGCAGTGTAATTATGTCTAAAGTGAATTCAGAAAATTAAACGCCGCAAAATCGTACCCATCTCTAAGGATAGTACTAACTCTATAATTCATCTAAGAATTTATTCAAATGCAATATATTAAATACAGTTAATTTAAATTTTTGTGCCTATATTTAATACAATTTATTTATCTTACAATAGCTAGACGCAAATTTAATTCAAGTTAACAAAAAAGTCCGATTCACAGACATACGACATTGCAGGAAAAAGTTTCCTCTGAACAGAACAAGGAAAAAAGCTGTAATTTACCCTTAACAGTTTATTATTTCGAGGAAACAGTTATATTACCGTGACGCTAGTACCAATAGTCATCGTACGTGCGCTAACTTTTAAAGCATAGTCACACATTCTCAAGATGAGTTGCAATGTTAATCATTGAACTTTTTTGTTTGATATACGGAGGTTTCAACATTCATTTTTGCGTTCACGATATCGAAGAACAGTTGAAATTTCATGAAATAAATGCATAATAATAAACATGAGACAAAAGAAACATAATTTTGTGCCTGATAATTAATTATATTCACCCTACGTCTTTGATTGCAATGCAGACAAGAAAGTAAAGTGCCCATTGCTCTCACGAAACTCTGTTTAAATAGTACACTTGTATCATGTTTATTGCTGGTGTTATATTGAAGTAGGGCAGATTTGAAAATGTACTGACCCCACCACAGAGGCAAAGTTACTTTATTGAATTTTTTACTTTGTTTAGTGTCAAGGAAGTAGGAAAATCTGGTTTTCAACCCTATTACAATAATTTCCTAAATTTGTACATTTAATTTTTACACCATGTAATCGGCATACATTCGGACGTATGAGACGATGTGACTGTGTGCGCAGCATTCTGTTACGGAGAGCATCATACACCGACATATACAGCGTGCCAATATGCAAAAAAAAATATGTTGAGACGTCATGCTTAACATTTGGTGAAGCTCCCAAGAACATCCTTGCAATTCGCATTGCTTTAGGATTTTTTAAATTGCTCCAAAAAGAAATGAACTCTAAATATGAAACATGATGTAATTTTAACGCATAGCATTGCAAGAGAACGCCTAGCTTAATTAGGACCGGCAAATGGAAAGAAATAAAAGCAGAATAAATGGGTGGCTCTCTGATTGAAAAATAATACGAATAATCGAAATTTGACTCTTGTCATGTTTACTTACCGCGTATGATAATATTTATTTTTGTTATTCAACATTTCAATTTCTGTTTGGTACCCGACAGTTAAAAAATGGATAATTAAATTTTGTAAAGACGTATGCCAATGAATGTTGCATCGCTATTAGCATCTATATAAACATTACAGATGCCGACACTATTTTCTAAGAAATTTTTCACATGACTCCGTCCAATACTAAAGTAAATGCTTCGAAATAGCAGAAGGGATTTCACGAGCTGCTTCGGAAGAACTTCCTTTAGGGGTCGTAATTTTAAGGCAGATCGTGGACACCCTGACGCAAGGCGAAAGAGCTCTGGCTTGGTCATTCTCCCGTCTGTAAATAATTTAACTTAAGAAGCTGGAAGATAAGACCGAGTGAAAAGAACAAACTTACGGTCGGACACAGAACACCAGTCACCGACGCGACGCCGTCTCTAAAATGCAGGAGGAAAGAGGATTCAATACCATATACTTCAACCAGTCGCACTTTCACCAGGATGTCTATAAGTATCTATAACTTTCGGATCCCGGGTAGTTTTATCAATTGTTTAGGAATTTTTCAACAGGGCGGCTAAAACGTAGGACTGGGATCCACTGCTTCTCGTGAAAAGTCTGACGTTTGTTTTTTGCTTTGAGTGCAATATTTTTGCGAAGCGTTTTTTTAAGTTCGTAATCGTTACCGCTGAGGGGCAAAGTGGTGTGTCAAGCAGACGAAAAATAATAGCAAAGATGGTGAAGACCATAAGTTTTCCAACAATTATACCTGCTCACAAACCGTCTCAGAGTCACTTTTTAACGTATTTTAGCACCTGAAAGAGCCGAGAAAACAATGGAAGTTTAAACCTGAGAGCGCTAAATTTAAGGTTATAGGATAAATTTCAGAATAAATTTCAGGATGAATCTCACGTATACCAACTGTATCGCCCAATCACAAAGACTAATGACTTGGACAATGTATAAAAAAAAGACTTGCTTTCCCCTAGCATCAAATACGATCCCTTGACATGCATACGTGTTCATTCATTACTCAAAAAAACTTAATCTTCGATTTTTTTACAGCGTTCCGGTCTGTCCAAGAAGTGTTTGTGAAACCGCAGCGTTGCTTCAGGGAGAGGTGTAAAGCGAAGAAATGAGACAGAAATGTTCAGCTACGACGACGGTTAATTTTTGAGTTAAAATCGCTTTTTAAACCATCTCCCGTCAGTATGCTCCCGCACATTCCACGAATGATGGGACAATTTGTACAATTTTCTTCGCCGAATATTTAATGAGTTTATGAGTAAATTTTAGAATCAAACATTCCCTATTTGAATTTTACGTTGATTACCTTCTTAGTGCTACTGAAATTTTATTTCCGTATTAACGACTATCGGGAATGATTTCCATACCAGAATTAGTATCCTAATCATTTAAGCTCGACTAAATATTTCACAATAATTCACGAATTCCCGTAGCATTCGTCATATTTTTTCACGTTCAACCTCATTATGACTTTTTCGCAACCTTTTTCTGAATGGAAAAGAATAATGAGAAATCAGTCGCTCTAAAAGTTTTCCAATGTGTGCGTGTTTCGCTGGATTACAAAGAAACAACAGGAAAACAAAACTAAATTATTCTTTCAAGGATCCATAATTCTTTGTTGAAAATGAAGTTCTCCCTGAACTTCACATACTTCAAGTCTGAGAGGGACCCTCGCACAGCAACCGCCCCTCGTCCTTCATCTCATTCTTGGCAATATTCACAAGTTTTACGAGCCTACAGCGTTTAAGTTACTCCTCGACGTGCGTTGCCAAGTCCTGCGACTTTAATACGAGTTCGTTTCAATTGGTACGTTATGAGGCATTGAAGACCAATAGCTCCTCGCTCTAACAATTACTGACTTTAACTTGCCCTCCACAACACTGGGAACAAGTTGCCTGATGTCACCAGAAGAACGCCAGGTCTCCCTCCCTCCTGAGGAGGGCCGTGGAACACACTGGAGAGCTATTAAGACCTGCTATAAAAGCTCCCTGCATTCGGAACACTTGCATACAGCTGTGAACGTTGCGTCTCTACCAGTAAATGCTAGCAGTTCGTGTATGTTGGATACCCATGAAGTCCCCCTGATGATTCTTTATACTGCGTCGAGTGGGACATTTTGTTCCAGAGCATTCCATCGTTAACACAGAAAAGAACAATGAAATGGATTCCCTAAAAGGATTTTGGAAACAAGCTGCGACTGAAGCATCGAAAAAGTTAACAACGCATCGGGGCGATTGCATGGCTTTTAAACTTACGATAACAAGTCCCTATAGGGCTCTTCACATGATCAGTCAATGTCTGAAGACAGGGTCGGTAGACACCCAAATATGGGTGTCGAATGCTGGCCTTACTCCTTATTCTGAAGGAAGGTCGGGAGTCACAGGACTGTACTCGTATTATAACTACCGACTCTAGAATTGGGAGCAAAATTAGCATTCGAAGCTTGCGTTTGGGTGTTTTCGGCACTGCCTTCTGACATTGACTGATCAAGTGAGGGGCCCTTATCGCTATGAGGGCCACTGTCATTTCAGAAAGACATTAAAATCTATCTAGCTTAATCTTGAGGCCTTATTGTTTCGTTGCTAAATAGGGTGAACATGCACGTAAGTCCATAAAAATGCATACAATATGAATCATTGCTTGCTCAATTTTAAGTACGTAGAATGATTTGCTTTTTAAGAAAAAAATTGATCTTTTAACCCTTACATGCAAACTGTACTCATTGGTTGACGTATGAAAATCCCTACGAGTTGATGTTGAAATTAGTTGTAGTTAAAGGTGGTAGTCGGGCGGTAGTTAAGTCAAACGGTCGAGAGTTAACGCTCTTCGGTTCTTGTTGGCGAAACTTGAGCTGCTGCTGAGATAGATGTGGACTGCTGCAATGATAGATGTGGACTGCTGCAGAGATAGATGTGGACTGCTGCAGAGATAGATGTGGACTGCTGCAATGATAGATGTGGACTGCTGCAGAGATAGATGTGGACTGCTGCAATGATAGATGTGGACTGCTGCAGAGATAGATGTGGACTGCTGCAATGATAGATGTGGACTGCTGCAGAGATAGATGTGGACTGCTGCAATGATAGATGTGGACTGCTGCAGAGATAGATGTGGACTGCTGCAATGATAGATGTGGACTGCTGCAGAGATAGATGTGGACTGCTGCAATGATAGATGTGGACTGCTGCAGAGATAGATGTGGACTGCTGCAATGATAGATGTGGACTGCTGCAGAGATAGATGTGGACTGCTGCAATGATAGATGTGGACTGCTGCAAAGATAGATGTGGACTGCTGCAAAGATATATGTGGACTGTATATAAGATAGATGTGGACAGCAGCAAAGACAGGTGTTGTCTTAGTACTGCGTCAATATTGCGAATATTAGTAAAAAAATTGATGATTCTGAATGTACAGCTCAATAAATACTAATTTACACACTTTTTTCTTAATAAAATGAATTTTGTACTGAGATCTTATTTCTAACTTCATTGTTCTCTTTCGGAGTCATTTCATAAGCTGATAATGAACATAAATACATGCATAACGCATCTAGTTTACTATATGCTTTCGAAATTATCAAATCACTCCATTCAACTGCTTCATTTAAGCTTTGGTTACCTCCTTCAGTCGTGAACAGCTGAGGGAAACGAAATGAAAGCACAGTGAGATTGCAAATAATTTTAGCACAGCTTCATGCGGCAATCACTATTTTCGATCCTGATTGTTACTCGAGCTTTCTATTTTGCACGATTTGAAAACAAAACACTGCAGGCGTTCCTCCCACAGAGATCGATTTCTGCGAACAACCGCTCTGTCTACTCATTCTCTCCTTATAATGCAAATATTTTCCGTGATATTTGATGCTCGCTTTGTTTTATACTACTCTATGCGGCGGACGATTGTAGAGCGGTTGTTTGCCCGAGCCGATCAAGCGCTCTATGAAGAGGCCTTGGCTGTAATTCCTTTCATGCTGTGGTCAGTTCAGCTATTTAGAAGGCGGGAAAATTTGTTTCATTGTGAATCTAAGGAATAGTATACAAATATTTGTAACTCGAAACCGAGAGTAGCTTGTCGGCTAATGCAAAGGATTTGTAGTAGCTTATGAAAACTGTGAAAAATGTATCGCATATTTGCACAATTCCATAATTAATCCGTAATTCACGATTAATCCGCGACTGAAATTCGGACGCAACAGCTCTCAAGATTTGGAGTAAAGTTTTAATTTAGCGCGTTTCGATTCAAACATTTGAATTTTTGTCATTCTTATGTTCAGACAGAAAGTGAATACTTGGTAATCGCGTGCATTTTCAGAGAAGAAAAAACAAGTTGATACGCCTTGGAACGCACCTGAACGTTTTCACCGCACCAGCGTGATGAAAAGGATGATACGAATGTAGATTGCAGTTTACCTGTGAGACGGAATGGTCACAACGAATGTAGAATGCAGTTTACCTGTGTGACGGAATGGTCACAGCGAATGTAGAATGCAGTTTACCTGTCTGACGGAATGGTCACAGCGAATGTAAAAAGCGACTTATTGCCCTGAAGGAATGGATGCTACGACGATAAAATGCGACTCCAACACTCTCTTACAGTTCTACACAATTTATTCTAGACGCAAAACATAATTCACTCATTTTTATCGACGTGTTTGTGTCCCAACCCAGCAAAACTGCCTTTATTTTACGTACAGATCAGGAAAACTCCGTACCAACACAAGGCGAGTAATACATTTTTCCCCAGGAGATTCTGCGGAAGATTGCGGACCTCCAGCCCGGCCACAGTGTCCAGCATTGCACGGCCCTTAATCCGACGGCTGCGGCGGCGACGTGGGTCAGAAGCAATTCCTACACCCTATTTTCCTTGCATTACTGCCCAACACTTCCAGAAGAGCGATGCGTTAAGGAATGGCCCGCGATTTATGGCGTACGAGTTATACGCATGATTTGAATTGTTTTCGAATTTTTTTTGCTGCACCAGGTGTTCGAAGTACGTGCTCTCACTTGTGCTCTTGCTCGTGCTCTCACTCGTGCTATTGCTCGTGCTCTCACTTGTGCTCTTGCTCGTGCTCTCACTTGTGCTCTTGCTCGTGCTCTCACTTGTGCTCTTGCTCGTGCTCTTGCTCGTGCTCTCACTCGTGCCCTTGCTCGTGCCCTCACTCGTGCCCTTGCTCGTGCCCTCACTCGTGCCCTTGCTCGTGCTCTTACTCATGCCCTTGCTCGTGCCCTCACTCGTGCCCTTGCTCGTGCCCTTGCTCGTGCTCTTGCTCGTGCTCTCACTCGTGCTCTCACTCGAAGACGCACGTACTGTAAGCACGTGTGTATTTCAAACATCAGGAGCTGGAAATTTTGAACACGAATCATTCCTTGTCTGAGACGATCACGTCACATATATATGTATATAGGACTACCTGCCCAATGTCTTGATATTTTTAATATTATGTTTAATTCTACGAACCTAGAAAAGAAGGAATATTTCTAAAAAAATGGCAGGTGAATCTAAATTTCATAACGAGGCGTTGACCTAAGTTTTAAAGTTTTTTTTTCATTTGTTCAAAAAAATTCTCGCTACGTAGAGGGTGATTGGAAACACTGGCCACAGAAGCGTTCGCTGAATAGTAAGCGTTTCCAAATTGAATAATTTCATTGTTTTTCGATACGTTGAATTTTTATGGGCAACCGTCGATACCAAAACGAAGTCTGTGTTCCTGGTGAACTTCCTGAAAAAATGAGTGCGGTTGAAACATCCGAACGATTGCGTTATTTCCGACCTTTATTGTTTTTTTTTTGTAAATGATAATACAAATCTTTATTACATTGCCTGCAGAGAATACTCCGGCTGCTTCTGGGCTAATATAAACTAATTTACGCTTCTATATATCTATCCTCCCTGTGGAATCTCACCCTAAGCCTATTTCAAAAGTAAATTCAAAATAATGATTTACAATTATCGAAACAACTGCGGCTCTGGCTAAACTTACATACACGTACATACACAAGCTGTGTACGATAGGATTCGGACAAGAGGACAGTCCTAGAGTGCCGCAGTGCTATTCCCAGCGCCGTCTCTGATTCAAGAGAACGGAGGTGGTTTTCGAGCTGAAAGGAAAGCCGGAACTGTGAGAGATTTCGCTCCGGGACAGACCTGTACCACACCACCTCATCTGCACAAATGGAACGCGCGGGACGGATTCAGAAGTCATTTCACGCGGAGGTTCCTAACTTTGCTGGGACAGCCCTTCCCAACAGACGTGTTGAACCTCTAAAGGATGAACTTATTTTATTAACGAGTGAAATAGTGCGAGAGTTTTTTTTTCAAATTTCATGCGCTTTTGTGAGTATTTTCATCCTAGTTGTTTATTTATTGGCGAATCCTAGTAGCTGGAATTTAATATTAAACTATTCTATTTTTAATGTCCGTATGTTCGTTGTCTTTCTAGGTTAAAAAAAATGTTTGTTCACTCACTAAAAAAGTACTCAACACAAACAGACGCAGTCAGGCTTCCTTTTACTAACTTTGAAAGCAAAGAACTGAAGATGACATTTATCAGTAATTCAGAAACGTTAGGTTGTTCAAAGAAAAATCATTGGATCATAGCCCTGTGTTTGAAAGCGACATTTCTGGTGAATTTTTGCGTACCTGATTTTGCTTGCCTGATAATTTAATGATTGATAATTTCCAAGTTATTTCTGACAAAAAATAATCTCGAAGTTTAAGTCCTTAATTTTGAAGATAAGGAAAAAAGACCGTCGCTTTCTTTTCTTGCACGAGTTCAAACTTCGGCGCAGTGCCTCCCAAGCTGCTGCCTACTGAACTGAGCGTGAGGGGAGGGGCCTGCAAGTTTTATGTGAGAACGAAAAAAGTTCTAAAAATTCCCTAATGGGGAAGTGAACACTCACGATGAAAAGGATAGAGGACGGTCATGCAGTATTCACCGTGAACAACTGAAAGCAATTGCTGAACAAAATCCACGTCTAGTGTCAGAACAATTTATCAGAGAAATGTCTCAGACTCTTAGTGTGAGTACTGGGACAGTCCCACGCCATTTGCAGACGACGTCATTGGTGAATCGGCGTGGTCCGATTCTGCTAAACAATAATGCGCGGCAACATTTTGCAAGAGAGACGTTGCAGAAACTCACCGACTTGGGATACGAGACTATAGCGTGTCCTCCATATTCTCCAGATCTTTCACCATTTCTTCAATATTTGAGTAACATTTTTCAAGCCCTTAAAGCCCATTTTTCAGTAGTTAGATTGTCAGGTAAAAACTAGATGGGGAATCAGCTTGCAAAGATTATGTTGCATCACTACCTATAAGTTTTTATCAAAGTGCAATAAACAATCTTTTAGAATGGCCCCGGTGTTTGATAGTTGTTCAATGTTCATTTTATGGCTTATTCGGGTACTTTTACAGCAACAGTTTTGCCTTTAATTTCCCATATCAATCTATAAATCCGAATTTGGCTATATTTTTTGTGCAACAACGTATTAGAAAGAATCCCTCTTGTACGTGTAATTTTTAAGTTGCACCTGAAGTCATTTATGAGCGTCCGTTTAGCCAAAATTTCATACGAGCGAACTACAATTCCTACCAACAATGAAGTAAGGATTTATATTTCTTGAAATATTATATTAATTAATAAGTTGTCGTTGTTGAATAGCTATACGAACTCTTGAATCGCAATGGGTGTCGTATAAAGGAAACTATACTGAATTACAGGAGTTGTGACGAATGATGGGATTCAGGATTTGGGAGGTCATGCCTATAATATTCTGGATTTGGGATGTCATATGTACCGACAATATTCGAGTAGTGGACTAAAATTCCCAGTCGGTAATTTTATTCAGTTGTTATTTAAGTATACGGAGAACAAAAGTTACTAAGACACACCTGAATAATCTGAGTAACAAATAGGAAGACATAAATTTTCATGCGCCATAAAAATTCCGTTCTATGATTTTCAAGAATAAATTTCAAAATAACACATCGAATGGGCAAAACTTAGCAATAAATTTGAATGTGAAGAGTGATAAAATAAGTCGTTTCCTTCCAAAATAAATCACTGAAGCCAAAGAAGAACAATGAACTAATTCAGACTGATTTCGCCCCTAAAAGTACTGGGCAGAATGGACTTGAAGGCTTCCATCTCTTGAAAACAAATTTCAAATGGCTGTATTTTTACGACTTGGCCTGCACATAACTTCCCGTGAATATTTCTAACATTGCCTTTATAAACAATCACTTCCAACTCGGTGACATACTGGGATCTTTCGTGAGGAGCATTTGACATTTTAACGTTTTCATACACGAGGCTGTTTTCGTGTGCTGCCGGTTTTCGTGTGCTGATGGTTTTCGTGTGCTGCCGGTTTTCGTGTGCTGCCGGTTTTCGTGAGCTGCCGGTTTTCGTGTGCTGCCGGTTTTCGTGAGCAGCCGGTTTTCAACGGCATTCAAGTCTGGAGAGTGCTCATGCTGTGCAAGAACGGTTACGTTTTTCTGACAGAATGCTCCCCAAGTTACATCCGCAATTTGCTTTAGATCATTACCATAATACAGTCTTATCCCTGCTCAATTCCAAGCCACTCAGCGGAAGCAAATAGACTTTCATGTGAAAGGCCGCTTTGGGCTGCTGGATTCATTGTCTTTCCAGGTAATGAGGGCATTGTTACTCTCCATTCCTTGATATCGTGCGGTCTCCACTTTGTGAAAGCATTAAAAAAGACGTGCTCCATATTTATTCAAATCATTTCAAGGAAAGATCATTGATAGGAAATCTAATTCTTACGATAAAAGGAAGAACCGAAGTCCATACGATCTTTTAAAAATATATACGGTCTGGACTCATGTAAACCCGTAATCAGTGTACTGACATGGGAATCTAATTCTTGGAAGTGCAATAACTACGTGAAAATAGCGGTAAAAGCTGCATAGAATATTCACAAAACACTCTTAGTCAACATCACGCCGAAGTTTGTGTGTTCCCATTTCAGAAAACGGGACAAACTTGAACAGGATAAACTAGGATATGATGAACTTGAACGGGATAAGTTTGATCCCGTTTCCTAATCAAAACGTATGGAAAACATTTGCGTGATGTTTACAAGTTACATTTCCTTTTTACGTATCGTATCTTGATCCCATCGCACGTTTTCGTGTCATTTTAGCTGCTACCCACCGTGGATGGACGTCCCCCAACCAGAGGTGCCAGAGGTGCTGAAGCCCCTTGAAGGGGGGCGGGGGAAGGGGGGTAGGGTTATTGCATGCGAGGTAGCATAGCATTTCAGGTTTCTTTAGGTGGCAAAATTATAGGAAATGTTCCGATGAAAAATATGACATTTTCTTTCGCTGATCAAATTTAGCACGAATTCACATCTTTTATTTCTAGTTGCTGTGATTTTGTAGGGAGTGGAGGGAGATGGTGATATCATCATAGGGGTGTTGGCAATAGCTGTGGTTGAGAGCCATACACTACCAAGCTAAAATGCAAGCGATTTTCAGACTTTGACTGTCTTTCCTCAGTCTTCAGGGTCGCTCTGGTATCATTACAGGGAACGTTACGGAGTAATATTTAAAAAAAAATTAGAAAATAATGAACTGATGATCATTTCAATCATATGTAAGCCGTAAACATTTCGGAAACAAGGAGCAATATCTGTTTCGTAAAATTAGTCTATTTTCAATACCGAAATGAATTCCACTGTGATCGGTCAATTTTATGCAACATCGATACCCTTCATCCCTTAGTTTACCTAGGGAAATTTTTATGATTTTATCGGAGAGGGCAGGTAGGAACTAATTGTGTAACAAGACATTGGCTAACCGCCGAAAAGTAATCAGTAATTGAATGATTCCAACTTCATATCCAGCAATCTGTTCGTCTCAGTAAATGCGCGGTCAGAACTGAGCAAAATCGCAGTTGCAAAAAAATTACATCGAAGAAAATCAATTCGTAACTCGCTTAACTTTGCGTGGTTCGATATAACGGTAGAATAATTAATGAAATTCATACCACAATTGGCACTCTTGAAGTTGGCATTCCTGGGTAAAAATTGTAGGCATCGTTGCTTTTTTTTGCATCATCCTCGAATGAAGTGGTTGCAACCGAGCTAAGTACGCCTTCTTTAAAGATGTAAAGAATGCCCATCATTTATTTTTAGCCGCTGAATGTTGGATTGCACAGAAAATTTTCATCGCGAGGTGAAAATTTCCCGTCTCCTATCATCCTAATGGGCAGTCGTTACAATCGAACCACGTATGCCTTCTTCATATACGTATGCAATCTGTATCATTTGTATGTACATATGAGAATGTGTAGAGCTACGATCTGTAATCAAATTTACATCAAATCGATTGAAATAGAAAATTTACCTGATTATTTAACAGCCATTTGAGGTGATGAATTTCTAATTTCAAATTATGTGCACTAGTGTGTAATGAAGTTTTCTCATTGCGCAGCGTGTGAAAGGGACTCAGGACAGAATAGCACTTCATGCCTTTTTCAATCACTAATTGGCACTCTAAAAATGGCTCAAAATCAGTTTAAAACTTGCTTGATCAGAAAAAGTTCCTGGAGTCAATTCGAATTCACTAACTTGTATGGAAGGGGGAAATATCCAAGTTCGAAAGATGTGCACAAAATGTTCGAAAAGAAGAGACTTTTGCACCACGAGGTTGCAAAAAACATCAGTGTCTTTCGGCCCTACCACAAAATTTGGCAAGCTTCAATTTGAATCACATTACGCCGTCCATATTCTCTTTAATTGCTGGCCTCAAAATTTCCCTTTGCCTCTAAAGAGACATATTAAAGGCCCTCAGTTCACCATGGATGATAGAGCGGAGGTTAAAGTGAGGTCGTGCGTCCATTGAAGATGAAAACCTTCTTCAATGACGGCATAAAAGCCCAAACTGTTGATGCGAATGTGTTTAGATACAAATTGTTTTTACCATGGATCATAAGTCTTGATTATTTTCTTCACCGAGATGTGCTTGAAAACGAATCTGTTTCCACTCGAATACTACATTTCGTCTGCACGTTATGGATGACTGGGCGTTATTTTCAATTTCAATCTCCACACAAAACACGGATTTGTATTGCGTAGGTTTTGGGTGCACCATGATATCGTGGCACTGAATTCGGATTTTCTCACTCTCACACAGACGATGGTCTTCATTGCATGGTGATGACTATTTAACGAGTGATTGAACGTGTTCTTTCTTCAGATGGGGGTTAATTGAGAAAATACAAGGCTGGGAGAGCAAAATTTCACGAGTTCCCAAATGTTGGAATGTTGCAGATCTTTAATCTCACTCCCTGTCATTTCGAGCTTGTGTACCACATGGAATTGCTTCTGCATAACGTTCCGCAGCTGAATGCTAATCTCAGTTTTTTAATCTATATTTTCGTAGAATTTCACCTCTACGACATTTGGTTTGCAAAAAGTGTTATTCGTAGTGAAAGACGTTATTTAGACCGCTATTCTCAGAGAAAGGAGAAGGGCGCCTCGAACCATTTCACGTCTACAAAAACTTATACTTGAAACTTTAGAAATACATTCGACACCTTGAAAGAGTGAAAAACTGCAGCGCAAATGGGTTTTGTTTGCCAAGTTAGCTTGGCTTTATGGGTGGTAAATCTGGTTTGTTTGGATATAGTAATTCTGGTTTGCTTGAATATAGTAAATCTGGTTTGTTTGAATATAGTTAACTTGACTCTTTGAATAAAGTAAATCTATCCCGTTTGAATCAAGTAAATTTGGCTCGTTTGCCCCACTGAAAACTTCAGGCTGGGACTCAAACTAATTTAACATCTCATCCGGCTTGTTCATGTTTTTCACTCACTTTTCATTGGTATAAATTTGTACTTTATTTCATATTTTCTTTTTTCTTTAAAAGTACGTGTCGTGTTGAATGATGTCATTAATAACCCAGTATGATTAAAAAACATCCAATCTCTCCTCGGAAAGAAATGCCGTCTTTTGATGCTTTATTAAATCATAGAAACCGTCCTACCCCATCGCTCTCAATGTAAACGTTTCTCGAATTACCTTGAAACGAGAGGCAGAGCAAGAGATCTGCCGGAGGAGCACCTGGCCGCTAGGTGCAGTAGTTTTAATTCGATGTTCCTGGGGGCTAGATGAGTTAACTGTCGTTCACATATCACTAAACTAGTAGTTCTTTTGGTTCTCCTCCACTTTGAAGCTCGACTTTCGAGCTACTGAAGGGTTTGAAAAGCGGAGTTGATATTCAAGTCAGGGGTACCCAAATTTCTGTTCTGCACCTGCACCCGTGAGAAAAATGTGATGTCCCGTCGCATCCCCAATGAATTTATATATGATAATTGATGCAAATTTATGATAACTTCCAGTCAGCGAAGACAACATTCTGTATCAATATATGACTATTTTAGAGGTTTCTAGCACCCCTAGGAATGGCATCCTCCTTGATTAGGAGACCTGTAAGTGAAACAAATGCAACAGTTGAGCTGATTTCTACCCTTGTTTTTCCTTGTCACTGAAGAACTTTTAATTCATTTCCGTTCCATCGTACGAATTGCCTGGAGTTTCATGTAATACATAATATCTCCTTTTAAGAATTGGAATTTGCTTCCCACTTCATTTCGTAGAAATTTCTTTGAGTACATTACCAAGTGGAAAATTCTAATTCATTTTATTAAATAAAATTACAAACTGTATTGGTCGTGAGCATCTTGATGGTCACGTGTTGTTACTTGTTTGTGTAATTGCCAGAATCATATTTATATTTAACAATGGGACTTAGCACATTTCAGGCATCTAATACGCCGTATTTTAAACATCGTTGCCACAACTATATTTCATCTATTTCGTGAATCGGAACGCTTGAACGAGCTAAATTTATTTCAAAATAAAATATTTTGATAAATGAATATTGATTAATGATTGACTGGCACTTTTAGCCCTGCGAGAAACTATTAAAAACCACTCATTACGATAGCATTAAAATTAACTTAATAAAATAAAAAATATATTAACTATTCAAAAACTGCGGGACATCACTGGTTATTTTCAAACTAAGACTGCGAGCTTGCATTTTGATTAAAAATGATTTTGTCCACTGCTGACAAAACTTATGCATCTGCAGTTTATGATAGACAACAGCCCAGCCATAACTGATGACAAAGTATGGAAGCATTTCTAAATGAATTAGTACAATTGGAACTTCATTTTACTAGCGCAAAACTTTGTTTTTGTGCTCGTTAGATTTCCGAGAAAATTATTCCTCCACAATTTATTTAAGTTACTTCGCCTATGTTTTCCATCATTTGGGACGAAAGAGGGCATGAATTATGAGAAGCATGTTTCACTCAGGCTCCAACACACAGCAACGTCTCCAGAATGATAACATTCGATAATGGATGAAATATCATTGTCATAAGTCGCAAGATCATTCTACTGAAAATGCACGTATTTCTGATACTATGACGCATGCGAAAATCAGAAGGCTTGCTGCCACTCGACGTACACGAGCATTAAGTCATAGATTTGTTGTTTAGTTGCTCGACAACGATGGAATGAAAGTAAAACGACTCGGAATGGCAAAAAAGGTCGGGCTAAGGATCACCCAGTGATGGAAGTAGCAAAATTTGTTGACGCTTCATGGTACTTTGATACTTTCTGCTCAACGGCTACTTGACTATGTTTGACATTTTTTTGTCTCGCGCATGAGCGTCTTTATTGATTAGGTATGGGGTGCAAGTGCTGCTACTTTGTATAGAGCCACTATTATGAGAAAAATTGCAATTTGTATTCTCATTATAGAAACAATTATTATGGCATAGAACAATGATTCTAGCTTTCGTAGTCATATTGAATATGTTCAGAAAATTATTATCTGCGTTTGATTGAATTATTTTCAAGAGCTCAAAAGCCGCGTGGAAGGGCTCAACTTTTCAGAAACATGAAGAGGTGAGATTAATGATCTGAAAAAATGGGCCGAACTTTTCAAGTAAATGATTGATAAGGTAAGAAGTCTCCAGCAAAGTTCCTTGAATAACATTTCCGCCATGGCCTCCCGACAAACACCTCAAGAAAGTCCATCATCACGTGGCGAAAAATTGTGATCAAAAGGAATTCTTGGGCTTGTGTTAAAACTTGACCTTTTTCCTGTTGGCTTACGCAGAGCCCTCGCCAAATTCGCTCAGCAAACAAAGGAGGCTAAGTTGAATGCAATGTCCGGATGGGACCCCAACGCAACTCTTTTCATGGCCGCTCAGAACTGCGTCTATAGCAGTGGGGTCCAATTATTATCTAAGTAAAGGATTCAAGAAGATGAAAAGCAAAAGCTGAGATCATCCTTAATAAATGTGCGGTACTTTGTCTGGCTTTTCTGAGCCCCTTAGCATCTCGTTTTGGAGTTCACTGTCTGTTCTATCTCACGTTATTGTAAATTAAACTCATAAAATGAGCTTTCACGAGTAGCTCATGAAGATATGGTCTTTTTCTTTTCATACTCTGGACATGTGTATCATAATGAAAAGCCACAAATATTGGTTTCTTGGTTGAAAGCAAAGAGTATTTCTGATGCGTTTTCTACGTAAAGTACTCGTCTAAAAACCGGAAAGGAAGATATATGCTTCACCGTATGTATTTGGGACTAGGAGACAGAGAAGACTGGGTGCCACGTTAACGTAAGGAAAACAATTCTATCATCTTTTTTTGACAGTATATAAACATTTGACTTCGTTTTTATGGGACCCATTTTCCGTATTAATTGGTTTAACAAGGAAATATTAGAAGGCTCTTTTTCAAACCGACCAAGGAATGCTTGGCCACGAGTCGAACATTTAACAGCCCAGCTCTAACGGTGACATTTCCGCGTAATTTACTTGGATAGAACAGGGCTTAAAATATTCAACTTTGATCACAAACGATGAATATGAATTTTTTTCCCTCGGAGAATTACTTCGTATACTTTTAAATTCTCTCGCTCCTAAAAAATTTCACACTCATGGGCCTATCCACCCTTCATTTGCTGAGTTAGGAAGTCTTGTGAAGAGCATTCTGGACCTAAGCACAAATACCTTAAGAAAGTATATACGATGGAATGATGATGTACGATTCAAATTTGTTCGAAAAAATTTAGAAACAATTCCAGCCTCAAGGGGAACCACAGCGGAGTCTCTCAAATCCTAGCTAAGCCCGTTTGGCAAACTAAAATGTTCTATAAAGATTTATAGATTTCTTTAACATGTTTCTTCGCGTTCAAAGGCACTCGTATTACCAGAGGGCTTTTTCCGTCACAAAGGCAGAAATTCGGGCACCATTAATAATGTGTAAGTAGGAAATTTAAGATTACTTTTTAAACGTTTATCGTCAGTTGTACACTGACATTTCAATGATGGAAAAATTCACAGTTGTTTGAAGCATGTTCTACGAATTGAGCAAAAGCTTAGCAAGAAAAACCAGAACACACAAATGAATTCAATTCAACAGCCTTGTGAATCACAGTAAGAAAGTAATAATCCACACTGTAATCCACAATCGCTTACGTGGTTGCGGATTTACTCATTTCTATACAACGACAGTTGTCTCGCACCATACGCTGTTGAAGCAACAAAGTTAACGAACAAAAAATAGTAACATTAGCGTAAATCCGAGCTGCATATCTCCATTTTTTTCTACGGCAGAAGACCGCAAAGTGAGAGCACGACGAAACACGGATTAATGCAGAAAATCTCCCCAGTTTTTGATGGGATGAGATTCAGCTTTCGAGGGGCTCAGGACGATCACAATTTCCTCGGCCTGTTAGTCAGAGGGTCGAGTATGATCGATGGCTAGAATTTCCTCTTCGACATGAGAATTTACGGCCGCCTGAGAGCACAGATGCTTGCGATGTAAACCACAGCTACTCCGCCATATTTCAAACTTTACCCTTTTTCCACAAACTTCAGGGGCCTCGAGAAATAGAGTCTCGAGAAACGTCATAGTCTCGATCATGCAGCGCGAAAACGATTCAATTAAAATTCATTTCAATGCCTGAAATTAGCAGCCTTGGACTTTTGAAATTGGGTTTCCCAAAGCTTCGGGCAAAACGGCTCGGGCTGTGAGAAGCAAGCTGCATTTTTGGGGGAGTTTCTGAAACGAGTTAACAAATGTTTTTTCTACGCGTACACGCATAGAAAACCTCTAATGAGGCGGCACGAGAGCTGGCGATAGGATGAACACTAGTTTTACCGGAAAAATATTTTATCACTGGAAATAAAATGAGCTGAACAGTCAACCCTTCCTTGATAATTATCGGTGTCAAGAAAATACGGCATGCGAATGTATATTGAAAACTGAGGATCATTCAGTGATGTAAAAAAAAGAAAACTCGCGTCGGGATACTCTCATTGAGTTGTTTGTACCTAGTAAAAATTTACTATAAAACTATAATTCAAAAACGGAATGAAACACGTTGATGATGTGTAGAGGTAATGCACAATGAGCAAAATCATTATTACGAATATTTCCCTGTTAATGAAGTTACATCCCATTGAAAAATCAAGCAACAAGAAGCTAAAAGGCCATACAGGAATATCATCCTTCTATATATTAATAGCCTAGTGTTGCTTGCTTGGTCCGTCCGTCTGTCTGTCTCTCTGCCACGCTCTCGAGGATTTACAGTAGATAGGGGAAAATTCGCGGGTCCGTATTCCTAACTAATCAGCGAGAGTGACGGAGAAAGCAGTCCGTATCAGTGTTACTGCAAATAACAACATTTCATGTCAGAATTACCGTGAATAAGAGGGCACCTTAGGAAATTAATATCATTTGTCCCGCCATTTTTGGCAGGAAGCCCACTGGGGAACTGCAGACTCGGGCTGGAATGAACGAGTGCTCATCAAGATCCTTAAAATATGTTCAACTCCATGTTGAGAAAAACATAAATTTCACAATTTAAATTTAATCAGCCCTGGGCATAAGTCGAACACTTAATCCTCAGCATTAATAGAACCTTATTGCGTTCAGGTGTATTGCACTCGAAATATTACTTTTATTATCTCAGGCATCCGAGCAGTTTTTTCCTAGTCGATGATGTGAAATTAAAGAAAACAGAATTCCCTGTAGAATTTATTTAAAAAAAATTGTGCTGAACGATGATAAAACGAAGAAAACAGAGTTTTCTGTAAATTGTTCTCGCTGTAAAAAGTTTCTCTCTGTAAAAAATTTCTCTCTGTGAAACTTTTCCTAATCGTTGATATGAAATTAAAGAAAACAGAACTCTCTGGGAAATCTGTCTTGGATGTTAATTCGAAAGGAATCGCGTTACTGGTAAGATTTGCTTCAGTGTTGTCGTTAGATGAAATCTCGATGCGTTCTACTGCGACTGAAACTTTGATACTGTTGTACTGATACTGTTGTACAGATACTTTTGTACAGATACTGTTGCACAGATACTGTTGTACAGATTCTGTTATACAGATTCTGTTGTACAGATACTGTAGTACAGATACTGTTGTACAGATTCTGTTGTACAGATACTGTTGTACAGGTTCAGCCAATGAAAGGTAGAAGCCTCTGAAACTAATTGTTGCAGCTTGAAACCCTCAACTTTTACGGTATTATTATTACAAGTTTGATTATTCTCTAGTTATCAGATGAGGAATACTGAAATTTCTTTCTTGAAAGTGGCTGATATTAAGCAACATCAAATCCTTACACTGAGCTTTTACTCAGTATATACGACGCACGACGTGGTCCAAACACGACAAGATTACACGACTTGAAGCCCGCTCACATGTACACATCCATTACATAATTTGACCTCCGTAACACACCTCGGACACAACATCTCCGCTGGGACGCCGTGTGACAGACGTCACTGGGGCCAAGAAATGGTCCGTGCAAAACGGAGCTGGGAGTGCAAAACGGAGCTGGGAGTGCAAAACGGAAGTGAGAGTGCAAAACGGTGATGGGAGTGGACCAGCCACAGTCAATTAGGTTCTGGAGGGAAGAATTACAGCTGCTAAATCGTGTTCGTTCTCGAGATCGTATTGCCTTTTGCTTCTTGCTTCCTTTCTTCTTCCTTGCGTTAATCTGGGCTTGCGAATGGATGTGAATTTGATTTTGTTCTGATGTGGAAATAGCGTTGGAATCAACGACAGTACATTTACGTTCGTATATTTATACGAGAAACAGAGAAGTTACAGAAACAATCCATGACGTTTCAATGAGTTTATCAAAGCCTAATGCACGCAGTGAAGAGTGCAAGGTTGTAATCGACAGCGTTGTTTTGTGTTGTTAATATTTCAGGCGATTTTATTAACATGTTCTAACCATTTGCAAGGTTCTAATTAGCAGCCCATTTCATGCAGTACAATGCGATTTGCAATTCGTTTCAATGACAGCTTGGTGAGGTGCGAGAACAATCTGTAGTGTTTAGAAAGGAAATCTGTAGCGTTTCATTTTCAGTCTTACCGTGGAATTTCTCTGAAGCGAAAAGTTCATAGCTCTGAAATACTGTAGGTACTACGAATTCAGTCGACGCTTCGAACTAAATTCTGAATCAAAATTACGCGTAAATATTTTCAATGAGTAAAAGATGAAGCATGTCCGCATTTTTCAATTAAGTAATTCTGTAATTCCGAATTGACGTACAACTGACAAACGACAGTTGTATGCATCGAAATTACGGTAACTCGAGACGTAGGGCAGCGCTACCCAGCGTTTAGGGCGGCCATTTCCCGCCCCCACTCCCCCCATTACATCTGAAATGCATCCTGATCATTACCCTCTCAAGAAAAACAGTATATTTGCTTGAAGTAACTTCTGAAATGTAATTTATTACGCATAATTACGCGAAGCAAATAAAAACCTCCGTAAAAAAGTTGAAAATTTGTACCCTGATCTCATCAGTTGCCCTCAAATGTCACCCTTAAGCCTCTAAAAATCCAGTCAAGTCTGTTATCTCACGCTGTAACAGTGTTAGGTGCCCCACTGGTGCATTAGCTGTGATGGTGGTGTTGTGGTGGTGGTGTTGTGGTGGTGTTGTGGTGGTGTTGTAGTGGCGTTGTGGTGGTGTTGCGGTGGTGTTGTGGTGGTGTTGCGGTGGTGTTGTGGTAGTGTTGTGGTGGTGTTGTAGTGGTGTTGCGGTGGTGT
>VOMN01062270.1:0-13686 GCA_014899125.1 Orchestia grillus
GAACGAAAGTGCTTCTAGACCCCCAGTCTTTCTGCTTGTAATGATCGCATGCAGCTCAACTATCCCAAAGACAGAGAAAGCAACAGTACTTTGTGAAGTCCCCTTGCATACCCATAAGAAGACCAATGACCTTGAGATCCCCACACAGACTCCACTGGTACTGGTTGTACTAACAGACCGCATAACAGTCCGACATGAAACACCAGCAAATTCCGCTACTTCCTTCACGAGGTTTCCCTTAACACAATCAAATACAATAGCCCCTTTCTTCCATTCCGAGACGTCTTGCTTTCGTCCCACCATTGCAGAGAAACTAAGAAACAAATCTATACCTTGCCAGCTGTGAATAACGGCTCATGCATGTTGAGTACTACCATGTACTCTGAACTTTTATCACAGCTTTGAAAACTTATTGTTGAGCGTAATGAATAAGTGGAGCTCGAAAAACGATAGTTGACTAACTTTGCGTCCGGGTAGTTTATATCTAAAGAGATATAAGTCGCTAAAATATTTGGATGAAATTGTCAGCTACTCGAAGTAATTACCATCACGTTAAACAGTTTCAAGATTAAAGTTTATCTCGGGAGAAAAATAGCATGTTATTTACCTTTGTTTGCTATCATTTCTGTGAATTCTCACACGGAAAATAATTCACACAACTTCAAGAGCTTAATGTAGAGAAACAGATTGTTCAAAATGATTTAGTGTTTTTTCCATGGATTTGATATTTTCTGCCTACGCACATCTAATTTCTTCATTAACTTGGTTGACATATCTCCCTATGATATTTGACGTTAATGTCCCCTTAATTTTAGAACTCCAACGAAAAGTGTCTAAGTGTCGAGAAAGAAGAGTGCGTAGTCTTGCGTTTTTTTGTAAATTTAGAATCATTCAATGTGTGCATTTTTAACATTTCCTACTGTGGTGTTCGTAGTACAAGCAATTACAGGTTATTCGGAAACTAAATTCATTTCCATACACCTAGTCCGAATAGACATGACTTGATCTAGCTTCTTGAGGCAGATGAACCAAAATTAATCTCTATCGTGAATGTGAATTTCTATAGCATTTAATGCTTCATCAAATTGTTTCAGATCAATCCAGTTGAAAATTTGTGGATATAAAATAAAAGGGTCTTTAATAATGGTAACGTGCCATGATTTTTAACGAATATATTGCCTAATACCTCCGGGTACCTGCACACATATTGGCCTGATATCTACGACTACATGATACCTAATGCACCAGAGAGTAAGGTTATATTCAGTGTTATGGTCGAGAACTGTAAAAAGTGACCGGAAAGGTTGAATACTGGACAATAAGAGGATATCCGGTATATTTGTGATTTTTTGTACCCTGCATTGGAATTGATCTTCACCATTGTACGAATGGGGGCATAATTTGCGGTACTCTTTTTCAGACTATTTTAACACAATGTGAGAATCGTATAAACACAGCGTTGGAAGTATGGTACCAATGTACATCAAATGAATGTACTAATTTCCAGAGTATTTTGTCATTGACTCAGTAATATTGTAGAAATAACATGGAAATTCCTAATTGAGTATTGTGGAGCAAGATGTGGACCATCAGAGGTGTATGCATGACGCGTTGAAAGTACTTGATGTCAATAGCGTTTATTAAAAGGACTGCCTATCGATGCTGATAAACTTCCTCAACCAGAGGCTGAATCCGAACTGAACACCATCCATATTGCCACCTAAAAGTATCGAAAGCGTGAGGAAAAAGGGAAGACGGATCGCGAAAGTCATCGAAAAAATAGCCATCGCTGCCAATACAAAGGCGAGAACTACGCAGACATTATGATACAACGTGGCGATTGACGGTCACCCTACAAGATCGAGTGGAATTTTATTTTTACACACACAATTCAAGAGATATTTACAACAGTTAGCCGCTGTTAAGTCGAAGGTATCATTCAACGAACCATGAATTGTAATTGAAGGCATCTCAAGTACCAGCTACGAGCTCGTTCTGGGGCACAAAATTTATGCGAAAATATTTGGGGTTATGCTTCTTTAAGCTGGTGATAAAAATAAAGCATGTTTGAATAGTTTAAAATTGATTTCAAATTTTCCGAAATTTTTCATGATTACTCTGTATAAGTTTAAAAACGTCAAGCTGCGGAAAACTCAGGTGTAGAACTATAGTCGCTGTTTAAAATACCAAATGCATAATCATCAACAATCAAGTTCTTCTTAAATGTCATTAAGTAATCCATTTTAAGAAAGGAAAAATATCTAGAATCTAAACTCAAACCTCAGCAATGGCTTGAGCAACTTTGTCAGGTAGGGGCAAGTCACTTTTTACCTTTTGTGTTCTAAAGCAGTGAAAACTCCGTACAGGTTCTTTCCTGTGGGGATACGTTAAAAGGAAAGGTTTACATCAATAAGCCTGATACTCTCCGTGAGTTATAAAAACATCATCGAAGAACTCAAAAGAGTAACTCCAGATACTTTTGGAAAAATCATGGAAAATACTAAGCTTTCATTTCATATGTAACTTATTTTTATAGCTGTATTAGTTGCTGTGCAATAAATGTTTAAAATGGTGAAATAACTTTTGCGCTACCCTGTAGGTAGTTCAAAATAAATTATTCTATGATGTGCATTATGTTTAGTTCAACATTTTTCTCCATTGTCTACACATTTAAACGCTGCTAGGTTGACGGTACGCCTCTACAATCGTGTGAAAAATATTACATAATGCTTTACATATAAGTAAATGTTTGTTTAGGAGTTTTTCCATGAATTCAGTCGTTTTAACGAAATCGAAATCTGTTGAATTAAGTTATTCTTACTAATCATCTAAGGGGAACAACAATTTATACTTCCTGTCTCATTTTTGACGTGAATGACATTACTGTAGACTAAACTGCAATGGTAGAAATATAAATAAGGAAACTGAAAGGTGTTTTTTGTCAAATTTTACATTTTCTTCGTTTTCAGAGCTAATGGTGAAATTTGAGGCTTGGCATCAAATTGCGTACGATAATAAAGTATTTGAAAAGCAACTACAGGATGGCGCGAAGCCGCTCTTCAATCACACTATTCATTCAGTGAAAAAAGTTAGGGCATCCGAGCCTTGGCCACGCCTGTATGCCGCGTTTTAGGAGCGTCTGGTCTTATTTTCCGTGGAGAAACCCTCTGCCTGGGATCAAAATGGATGCCGGAACTTCATGCATAGTAGACAATCTGGCCAAATTTGCTACAAACAAATTTAGAACGAAACTTTTACGTGAAACTTCAATGAAGCTTTTGGCAAGTCTAGTGTCAGTTCAGTCATGTTACTACAAGCTGAAGGGGCACCTGGAAGCACATTTGCGCATGGTTGTCAAGTAGCACTTTCAGATTGACGACAATGCTGCTGTGTGGAAAAATTATTTTTTTGTGTGGCAAAATTAAATCAGTGTATATTTCTTGATATTTTTTACTCAAAATGAGGTTTTAACCTCATTTTGTGCACTTGCCTCCTCTATTTCATCCCCATTTGCTGCGTCAATGTAACAATTACATTAGAAGTTGTTCCATCTCTTTGGTGATGTATACTTGAATAATTCATAATTCGAATTGAATTGGGCTGCGGTTCTTCAGCTAAGTCTTGAACTCATACAACGTTCGTTGAACCACAATGTATCTTTTTGAAACTCAGGTCTTCCAATTTTAATTTAGTCTCGTTAATTAAATGGATCACTTGTCCAAAATTTTGAAGTTGTTTGAAGGCAAGTTCCTTATTTTTCTAAGTGAAATTTCTTATTTTTTGCTGAAAAAGTAAATCAAAAATTATGATAGATATCTCTCTACTATGTTTCACTGAGAAGGCTGGTATCTAAAGGCAAAGCCGGGACTCTGTAGGAAGTACATGTAATTATAATATGATTTTAATGGTAATGGTAATTTATAATTTAGTTGTCATTTTATCCAATTGAAATATTTTGTGAGCTGCGAGCCAATGATGATTTCTGAAAAGTCACCTTGCTTTGGGATTTTGTTATCTCTCTACTGTGTATTAGTCATATTCTCCTAAAATTTGTATATTCTTTCAATTATTCCTTAACTGTAAGAATGTTTCACCTAAATTGTAGCATAAGAAAAGAACGACAAGTTTTACATCGGCACTTCTATTTCAGGTTGTTGATGGTATGTTACTCATTTTATAAATAATGAAACGATAAATATTGTTCGGTTAAATTGAAAATCTTCCTGTGTCCTTGCAGTAATCTTTAGGCACAATTGCATTTGCATTGCGCGTATATCATTTCAATCTAATGGAAATCGAAATTTATGGTACAAATATAAGGGAAATTACTCATAACGAATTCAGCTTGTAAAAACTCTGATAACTTTTCTAAAGTGTACTGTGTTAAATTCAAGCTCGTACCTCGAAATGTAGCATTTTGAAGTCCTGATGCAAGAACGATTATGTAAAATTACTGAGAGAAACGTTGATCTTTGAAAATAATATTGTAATTCAGGCCGGGGAAATATATCATGTATTACCAAGACGGATCAGAAATTTCGATGGAATTTCGAATTCAAGGTCTCTGTATCACAAATCTTGCGCAAGGAAATGTTAAAATTCGTTATTTATATTTTAAGGCTTAAATTTTGTTTCTAATTTTGGATAAAAAATATCATTCATGTATCTTCATTTTTTAAATTCGTGTGCCTTTATATTACAAAATAGAATTTTAAAGAATGTAGATTCACTTGTTGATGTATTTGAACATAACTGTGATCTTCATTTCCTAGAAAACGTGTGAAGTGTTTGTCGCCGTATTTGATGTATTGCGGCATCATTCACACTGTGCGACTGTTGGACGGAAAGTTGAATTTTGAAATCTTCTGATAGGGTGTGGGAAAGGGCCCATGATATTGGTATACTTCATAACATATTGGTCTTCAATGAAGAATTAAAAGTGTAAATTACTCAGTGTCGGCAATCAAATTCACGATACCTTTGTCACCTTGTAATCTGTAAAGCTTGTTTCAGGCAACTGCCCCATAACCTCATTTTGTGCACTTGCCTCCTCTATCTCGTCCCTATCTGCTGCGTCAATGTAACAATTACATTAGAATTAGTTCCATCTCTTTGCTGATGTATACTTGAATAATTCATTATTCGAATTGAAGTAAAATGTTTTAATTTAATTTTTCTTTTCTTCGTCCATCGGAAGTTGAGAAGCTATAACAATGCCTCTGCACTGAATGCAGAGTTTTGCTCTACAATTTTACTGGATTTTTGAATTTTATATTTAAATTAGGGCTTCCCATTTCGCTAGGTATTAGATTTGTAATGCAAGTTAGGTTTTGTTGCATTTGTTTGAGGTCCCATTGCTATAATCAAATCTGTAGTCATGTCTGAAATGATAGGATAGAGATTGGTCATAAAACTACTTCACTTTCGCAGAATTAAAAATAGAATTATCATTTCGAATTGGTAGCGATGCCATTGCCAGGTATGGCAGTCACAGTGAGTTACCTCAAAATTAAAGTAGTGAGTTGAGGCAATGCTGGTCTACCCAAGTGACTTGGATAGCATGATATAATCGAATTGGTGAATGGTTACTTCCCAATGCTATATAGCAATTTACCCTTTTCACCTTCAGTGAATAATTTGTCATGATATTCAATACATTAAATAACGTCCACAGATTAAAAATTTTGGTTTATTGTATAGGAATGAATATTTTCTTAGCTGTACATAGAACTTTTGGTGTATGAAGTGGTCGAGCAGTTCATGTCCTAATTTACATTTCGTACTCTGCCTTTCAGAAAGTATACACAATGTTTTTTTGCATTGTTTCTTTTCTAATTTTTCCGCAAAATTCAAATATAATGTATGACTTTAGTATCAATGGGTAAATAATAGTGTCACAGCATACGACGTGATTTAGGGAGTGCACCTATGAAGTGAAGAACAGGATGGTACGCTAAATTCCAATTTAGTGTATGGCAATATATGGAGATTTTTGTATATTACTTGAAATCTAAAATACTCAGATACTCAACTAAAGATAAAGGATAGTGAGAATGATGGGATTTTGTATGAATAAGCATTTTTCAATGCTGATATTTTCAGAAATCAATGAAAGTCCATGAATTTTTTAGCGGCCGAGTATGAGACCGCTCGACGTTAGAGCACATGGCCCAGCTTATAGGAGAAGTTTTTCGAATTCACATAGACGAGTGTGTTCCCTATGGAAGGCTATAGATATCATACGATTTCTCTTGGCAACGGTCGTGGGGTAACCTCACGGCAACCACCTTTACAGGGGCGGTAAATCCAGTTTAAAATGAAAGATCCAAGAGTATAAATAACAAACTCTCTGGTTAAAAACGTACTTGGAAATCATTCGAATTTTGAGGCGCCAGATGCTCGACAATTATGTAAATTAAAACTCGACAGCTGTATCAAGAAGAGACATTACGTGCCCTTCAGTTTGTTCACTTCGGTACCTTTGCAAAATGATGATTTGAGATAAATTAGCCATTTTAACTTTACAGTTCATTCAGCAGTGACAAGGTTAGGAAATTAAAAAGGTTTACATCATGATTTCTTGGTGTGCTTGAAGACACCCGTAAATGTGCTTTTCCCCACCAAAAATAGAAAAGGAGACAAATTAGACAAATTTGATCTTGCTATTGAAGTGGGGATAAATTTTCTTATTATCAGTACTGGAGGGTATTTAGAGGTAATAAAAACATAATATAAGATGTACTTTCACCTTTGCCGTCGACAGATCTCAGGATGTCTCGGTCGCTCTTTGATGTCCTACGTACTTGTAGAGTCTACGTTTTGTACGAGCATTGTAGTGTACGTAGAGTTTGTTTTTGGCTACTTGACGTAAGTAGGCAGCCTAATAATCGTACTACCACGGAAAAATCTTCTGTACTTTAATTTATTTAATTTCCTCAAAGTACTGCATCGTTTATTGAGTCTGCTTGCCATCAGACGTGTTACAAGCGCAGACCAAAAAGACTTGACCGCCGCTTACGCCTGATCTACAAATAATGATCCGGCACTTCCTGCTAGGTCTTTCATCCTAATCTTGTTTTGACGGCCTTTTTATCCAAATCCCCGTAGTAAGGAGGCTTTTCATCTCTCGATGTCAAATGAGGAAGTCAACTTGAGCGTCATATTTTATCGACGGCGAATAGTTATTACTGCATCGGAACATATTGCGTACTATATTATTTGACTGATTCACAGACTTAGCGTTAGAATGAAGATCTTTTGCGTGGTTCCTGAGTGTTCAATATTCCTTTTAAAACCTTCAATTTAGTTCACATGTGTCTATGAATAATTTAGTTAAGTTGGTTTTTTAAATTGCATCTGATAAATTTAAGCTCGAAAGGTAATTTCAGAATCTATATTAGCTCACCGGACGGGTAAAATTATTCCCCTATTGTTTTTCGATCTACAGTGGATTGTTTTTCGAACTCCTTTCGAGGATGACAACTGTCTGGTGCATCGAGCTAGACCGTCATTAATTGGCATTGCAGTCATTCAGGATATGTCAGACATTTAGATTGGCCAGCTAAGTCCCCAGACATGAACCCATTAGAAAATTTATGGGACCACCTAAAACGACAAGACAAACGTTGAAAAGATCATCTACGTTCTGTGGCCGCACTATGAGATCTGCCGATATAAGAGAGTTTTAAACCTGACCAGGTGTACTTCAGGTCACTTGTAAACTCAATACCGCTCAGAATTGCTGCCATCATTCGTGCTCGTGGCTGTCTTACACCATATAAGTAGCAGGTGACTAATTTTTTAATGCGAGGTTAATTTACAATAATAATGTAATCACATTCGAAAAAAATGAGCGATCTCTTTCGGGGGAGGTGTGCTACTCGGAAAGAATTGATTCAAATTTGAAGTAGGGGTTTAAACACTGTAACGCGTTTCGTGTTGCAGTTGGTGATGTTACTCAAAACACTATTCAATAACATTATTTGAGTCGTTTGATAAATTGAGGCATAAGTTCACAAATTTCACAAATAATTGATTCCGTGAATTAAATAGAACACTTAAAAGAAACAGGAATTCTCAGTTGCATACTTTCCGTGCGCAATGAAAATTAATTCGAGTCCGCTGCTTAATCGGAATTAGTTGTCACTGGTTGCTGCTCGTCAAAAGTAAGAGTCTACCAATGCTACAGCAGCTGTATTTCTTTTCGAATCAGCATGCCTGCCCAGTGAGTGTGAAACATTTGTGGGCTAAAGTACTTAATATTCGTTATGTTTATGAATTAAAGCTCCCTACGTATACAATATGTTTACTTATAGTTTTATGTTTCATCTACCATCATACCATGATACTCTGTGCTTCGAAGAAGTAAACGTGTCCTGCTCTTCATAGGCAGACTCGAAAATCGCCTGGCAATACAGCAGATATGTGCATAAGTATTGAGTGCGTACGTGTACATGTAGGATCTCCATTTACTTCACATCCAGTCGTGTCCTGTGGATGTGCGCGAGTCACCTGCACTTTACACTTTTGATGCTTCGGATGTTACTTCACTACGACTTATTATAGTCCACTTTTGTTTTACTAAAGAAATTTTATAAATATCAGCTGCAAAGTCAGAGACGACTCCTAGTCATTGGTGTCACCCGTGATCTTTACCAATTTGGACCAATCACACGTGTGTAGAAAACGGAAAAAGACGTCATGGATACTACAGGAAAATAATTGTGTGTACATTACTAATTTAGCAATGAGCGAAAAACGGTTCAATACAAAATTATGATCTTCATTTATACTGAAACTGCAGTCGTCTTAATTAGACAGCGAACTCGTGTACACCTATTGTTCAGGTCCTTATTGTTTTACTAGATGGAAAATGTGTCTGTCAAGATAGCCGTTCTCTTTGATCATTGGGTTTCTCAGACATTGGCTGATTCTCTCCAACGCTAAGGAAAATTTCACAATTAACACTGAGGTTATTGTGATAATCAGCAGTAGCAGATTCCACTGGGATAATACAGTCTTTGCTAACTATTTTAGATATTATCTACCTTCTCTAGCTGTTTTAGTTTGTCATGTGTTCTCCTATTTTCGCAGTCCACTAGTAATTGTTGTAATACCCTGCTGTCTAAACGCGGCCAAGCTTTTATTACTGTTTACATAACCTTTTGATTTATAGCACAGCTTCAAATTAGTGTAGCTTCCATCTCTTTGACACTGATAATTGGCTTGTGGTTTAAACACAAAACATGGCTACTAATGTTACTTTGACGCTACTTGCACATAGTCTATCACTCTGTTCATGCATGGTATAACATATTTGTTATTCTAGTTTCAACATTGTTTTCTTTCCTTCTAGAAGAATTTAATGTTTTCTTTCAATATCTTCGGACTCCAATAGGCCTTTTTCTATCGTACGGTAGTACTGTGTCTTTCTATTTTTTGGGTTAAAAGCAACATAAAATTCAAGCAAACATGCAGAACAACGATCATTACCCACATATACACTGCAAAGAATATCATCAAGCAATCAAACAAACATCGTCGGCGAAGTGCACAACAAACGTTGACGAACTAACTGGCGCCTCTACTTCATCAGAATAGCATAACATGCCCTTACTAGTGCTGGGTATCCAGCTTCGCAAGAGATGATATTTATGCTGTATCACCTACCGTCTCGTTCGTATTAGCTTTAATTACAGGAGAATTTTCCGTGTCTTCAATGATATTTGGCGATAAATACTTTCCATAGATTGGAACTATGGTCCTGAACTTCTTGTAATATATTGCTTCAAGAAGTTGATATTGTTACGTTTTGAACAATGCTCGATACCAAACTGCGTTGGAACTTCTAAGCCCTAGTCTGAAGAGTGATAATGATATCGAGAGAACGTCTGCTATGAAATGATACGTTTCAAAACGGGGTCCATCTAAGACGATCTCGAGTCGCTGAATCAACAAACATGGCATGAATAGCAACCAGGCTGTACGAAAGTTGTCTGACTTGGTGATAGGAAATAATAAATTCATAAACTTAAACGACATGCAAATACATATTCATTGTTGAAAATATAATGCGTGAGCTGATATGCACTTGAATTTTTTACTCGGCACAATGTCCAAAATCTTGAATTAGACTTGTTTAGCTACAGGTCATTACGTTTGAGGGCAAATTGAAAATTCAGAAGCTAGTAAATTAAAAATCATTCATGCCAGTATTCAAAATTTACTAGTTGCCCACATCCATTGAAGAAAGTTGTACTCGTACGATTAAATTAGCCCTCGCATCACCCACGGCTCTTTTCTGAGTCGACGGACAGTTTGGAGACCCGCGCCGTCCCGAGACTAGCCACAGCATTTACAGACTTGGGAAGTAACAGATTTGCACTCTTTTTCCTGACGGTAACCTTTGCTGTAACCTATATTTTTATAAGTTTCCCTTTGTGTATCGTCATGCATTTCCTTTCGATTTACCCAAAAACGGTGCACAACTCTAAAGGGAAAAGGACGCTCAAAAGGCAATGAGATTTATTACAAATACCCAAGTTATATTCTGTTCAAAGTACTACACAAACAGTGAAAGATGTGTCTATAAATGCACTACGACGCCAAAATATTTACAGAATTTGGTCTAAAGTGGAATGTTTACCGAATTTGGTCTAATAAACGTATTACAGTTTACTAAATTTAGTAAATTAACATCGATGTCATGATGCACATTGGAGTAATAATTCAATGCTCATGATTTCTAAGCTGTTAACTATGTGCACTGGCCCCTGCATCACAATATAAGTGAATTCAACGTACACAACATCCCACTTCGGGGGGCACGAAGGAAGAGGGGGGAGGGTGGCAAGATGAGCCGGAAATGCTGTGCTCTCACATGCGGCTCCCAACTCATCCTAGACCTACACATGAGTGCGGCTTCGGGTGGGAATCATACGCCGAAGATATACGTAACGTTAATTATACCACACACTACTCAACAGCTCCTTTTCACCTCCGGTGCCCCTTACGGAGTGGGGGCATCGGGGAGCCGGAAGTGCCTAGTACGTCTGACAGCAGATCCCTTATACTTGTGCACCTGGTGAGTCGTGTATGAATTTTGCCACTCGGTTTCTCGTGCGTGCATCACAGAAATGGGAAGCTAAAATGGTTTTATATTTTAGCTTCATCGTCCTGCACGTGCCTCACGCAAACAGGTAACACGGATTCACTAAATGATCTCTTTACAGCTCGAAAAATGATCGAACTCAATCAATACTCCATTATAATAACGCTACTTTTTTCTCTCACTCTATAACTTTTCTGTTTCACAGTCACAGTTGTATGTAATATCCCCATCGTAAAATACCAAATTATTACTGAGCTTTAAATAGATACATTCTTTACATACGGTTTATGGTCATGCTCTTGTTACTAAACAGGGTATTGAATTTTACAAATAAGAACGCTTACCTGTATCAAATAAGTAAAAGTACCAAGTAGTTCTCTATGCTTCTGAACCACAAACAATTTGTACAGAAATGTAATAAATCATTTAGGCAGGAAGAGAAAAAAATATTCGTTTGCTGTATTTTTCTACGTTGACAGCGTGGTAGGATTTCCGAGGATGAATCATGCCGGTGACCAAATGTTGTCGCCTGTTCACTCTGCCAGCCTCAGAGCATGGACACTTGTGTGTTCCTCCTCCGCTGAATTTCTGTCTCAAACTCTTTGATTTTTCTCACACGTTCAAGACACCTACTTTGATCCTCCCTGACTACTTATAACAGCCCAACGATAAGTGCATGGGTCTCAGGATGGTTGGCGTGATGAATTGTATGCTAAATGAAATTGACAGACACCTACACGTATGAACTGTGCGCACAAGAATTCAAAATAGCTGCTAAGAATATCAAAATTCTCTAATACTGAATACATCAAATGATAAGTTTGAGCTAACCACACCAGATTGTAGGGTCAAATTTAATCAATGAGCTCCAAACACATGTATTGCAGAAATAGAGACTTGAATCAAATCGCTTTTTAATAGAAGTACGTCAGTATGAAAGCTTTAATTGGGAAATAAAAAATAATGCGCGAAAGTGTTGAATAAACGCAACTTTATAATTTTGGTGGGTAACAATAATGCAGATTTAAAATCATCGATGAATGTCATTTACACTAAGATGAAACCCCAATGCAACCTATCAGAACATCGTACTGAGTTCAGCCTGAAGGTTCTTGTGCTTTTTGCAACACCATCGTCGTTTGTTGTCAGGAAATCATACGATGTATTATCGTATTAACTCTTTCTGTCTGACGGTATTTGACGGAAGCTGTAGTTGCCTACTTTACAAGTTGTTCCGGGTAAATTTGACAGTTTCTTAATTAACCAAAACGAAAAGAGGCATGGCAACATCAAGAATGAATTCATTAAAATGAAAATTTCACTTTCACAGATTTTTCATTACTTTCAATAAATTTCCCTCGAAAAAAAAATACCATAGCTTTGATCAGAGCCTCAATCCGGCTTATGAACCTGGAACAAGCTGGCTTTACAGTTTCCCATGGAAAGGTCTCAAAAACTGACTTAATTCTGTCGACCAGCTGGGCTTTTGTATCACCAATACGGCTACTAGTATCTTTCTCAACCACATGCAAAACATAGTGGTGTATTGGGTTCCGATCCGGAAAGTCATGAGGCGAAACATTGGGAGTGGTGAAGTGGTTAAAATTATTCGACAATAATTTCTGACTTTTTCCAGAGGAGTGGCAGAGAGCCGAATCCTGCTGCCATACATATGGTCTACCATGCATCGGCAATCCTTGTTATCCAGGGCTTAACTTCAGGGTTTAGCAACTCCATGTAGCCTTCTAAATTGAGTCTGAGCCCCTCTTTGAAAAAATTACGGAAGCGCCACATCACGCTCGCTGGAGACATCCGAAAATCATCACCGGCTGAGAAAATTTGGTCGTATGACACGAGGTGTATTCTTTGGGCTGTAAGCCCCTCTGTTACTCTGAGTGTTGCGTTTTTGATTTTGGCACTGGTTTTCATTGTTATTCTTATTGTCGGCCCAGATCATTATGATAGAGGTTTTCAGGGGGTTTCCAGTCGTTCATTCTCGCTGCCATGATGTATTTGGATGAACTGAAAACAAGCTTCTGAATGACATGTAGTATGAGTAAATATCTTCAACCAATGAGAAAAAATAAGGGGTTGAATTACTGTCAAATTGATTACATAAATCCTGTTTATTATGCTTGCGTATTTGGGCCACGAATGCCGTAGTAAATGTATAAGAGATGGAAAACTTTTGTGGTGAAATTAGGAATATGAGAAGGCATATGGTTTTCTGGGGAAGGAACTTTATTGAGGAAAATTTGGAAAGCAACTTCAGAAACAACTTGAGGACTTTGCGGGGGCCATTGACCACACTTTCACGGGTCGAGAGCTTTCGTTCAGCGATAAACACATAAATCTCCAAAAATGTCAGAGTGAAGTGGGGTTTGTGTTTCTCGAAGGAAGTTACTTTATAGATAGGTCTTCGAGAGTGGTCGAGGGTTTAACCGCGGGAATTTCTTAACAAACTCGGAAAGAAAACAAATTCATCAGAGATCTGTAGGCGGGACTTTGGACACTTGAGCGTGATAGGAGGGTAAAATAGATCACGATTGGTTTACAGGGTTCCGCTGGAGGCGTGA
>VOMN01062280.1:0-52439 GCA_014899125.1 Orchestia grillus
GAGGGTAGTTGTGACGTTCAGAGAAGTAACTGAGGTAAGACATATCTTACACGTACTGTTTCAACGGTCATATTAAAGCTTTTGAAGTAAAGCTAGAATAAAACAAGACTAATGTCGGACTCGAATGCTGTGAGTGCTCAGCCTCGAATTTAAGGCCCAGCAAGCCTTGAATTGCCTACATCTGCGACTCTTTTGTATATATATTACTCTTTAACATATTGACTATTACGAAGGAGTTGCTCAAGAGATAAATTTATTGATGTTGTCCTATAGGAAACCATAATTGATTTCTAAAGTCATCACATAAGTATTTTCAGATGAGTTCGTACTGGAGCAACTTCTTCCTCTACAAGTATCATATGAGTTTATTTTGGCTCCAAAGTTTAGGGTGAACTCGAACACAACCTACAACGCATGTGCACTGTGAGTGTCATTGAGATGTGAGAACCATGAGAAATAGTTTAAGGTAAAAATCGTTACATTATATTCATCAAATTACAAAATGTCTCCATCACATGTCCAAATAATTTACGCAAATGTTCGCATGATACTTCACGTTTCTAAAATATTATTTTTAGGTTTTTTCCGGGAGTCGCATACGAGTAGTATACACGTTTCTCGTACAGTTCAGGTTCCTCTAATTTCTGAAATTCCTTCTACTCTCTGACGTGCGCAGTTAGATTCCTTATCCTATAATATGACAGACAACAAAAGTACGTCAGATTGGTTTTGTTACCATCAAAGTACCCTGGATCGGAAATCTCGCAATATTATCAACTATCTGGCTATCTACACCTTACAGGGCAAACAAGGGTCACATGCACCCAAGTGCAACCAAAGTATCTTGGCAAATATCTCACATCTAGGGACAAGTTCAGGTGTCCTCCAGCCTTTGCCCCTCAATACCAGGGAAAGTATTCGTGTTCGTGAAGCGCTCGGTTCACGGCAAAGCTCCATCTTCCGGGCGAGTTGATCCGTCCCAATATAAAAGTTTCTGCTTTTGGATCAGCAGCTCCCTCTCGTAGAAGGAGTGGCATCAAAGGACGCGCCAGAATTGCATGTCCCCCTTGACGATATTACGAGAGCATGATTGGATTTGCACGTGCATTTGGAGTACGAAGAGCGTCCTGAAGCTCTTACAATAATCATCGCTCGGCACTCGGCATCGCTTGGAAAACTAAAAAATTTATTCGAGCGCCCGAACGAAAAATTCTTGAATTTAAAAACGTGACACTGTGAAAGTCTTAGAGCTGATTATATATAAATATATATATAACTAATGACGGAACATAAAACGCAAGAGAATATTAAATATTAAGGAAGATTAAGTATCAGGGAACAAAACAAAAACAGAGCATAATGGACTGCACTCTGCATATGTAAATTTATAAAAACTTTGAACATCCTATGAAAAATTCATGTCGATAGAGACCTTATATGTTTAGATTTAAAATAACTCACTCATTTTCGGAGAATAAAAAGCAGGGGATGATGAATTTTACAGACTACGTCACCAACTGCTCTGTTGCTCAATTTTCTCGACATTCTGTGATCCATTATTGATGACAGCAAAAATGGACGACTGGAAACCACCTGAAAATTGGAAGAGAACCACCTATATCATGGTGATCCGCTTCGGCCATAAAAATGTTCAAGAAACACATTCTTTCACATCAAAAACACACCGCTCGGAAAAACAGATGGCTAGCTTATAGTCCTATAGATACACCTCGAGTCATGAAGACGAAATTTCCTCAACATGAGAGGGTTTTCGGATGTGTCTCCAGTGAGGGCGATGTGATGCCTGCGTATATTTTTAAATAGGGTCTCAAGCTCAGTTCACATGGCTACGCCGGGCAGCTAAACACTGTAGTAAAGCCCTGTATAACGAGGGCGGCCAGTACAAGACCGTGCAATGAAGACGCGTTCAATTCACAGAATTTTTTTTTCGCATTCTAGAATAATTTAAAATATGATTAAATTTTCTTTGTTTTAGTTGTAAGCAGGACATTGTTTTCATGCTGATAGGTCTTGTGTTGGAAAAATTCAGCCCACTAATGACGGGTATTGTTTTGCTACTGGAAAGCTTGGGACAAAATAAATATTAACTCCTATGATTTTTTTGGAAAAACTGGCGTCTCCAATGGGAAGCTTGTATGTTTTTCATTTTAATTGCTTCAGTGTTACGAAAAAACCCTTGTTACGAGCCAAAGAATCGTACTTGTCAGAAGCGTTTTATTTTATAACACTTAGAGCGCTTTTCTATAAGCTAATACGTTACCGTTAAAATCAGAAGAACACATAACTCAAATGCGCATAAAATACAAGCATCCTTCATTTTCTGCCCTTCGGACGACAGCACATTTCCTGCATGACTACCCAGCAATGCCCTGCCGGCCGATCACCGCCAGAACTAACTTGCCGATCTGTCGTGCTCGAACAACGCTTTTTTCCTTACTTTTTGTTTGGAACAAAAGAAGCCTGTTGACTTAAAGGGAAAGTGAAACTTCTCCGAAAACGAATAGTTCATCCACGCTGCTGTTGAAATGTAGAAGGAGAACTCCACATTTGAGAAGTTTTTATGCCGACGCAGCTTTTGAGGGGACGGCGCTCCTCTGTCTAGCGTAGAGCGAAATGTCTCACTCACGCATCAGAACATATTTCTTTATTTTGCATTTCATTGGAGCGCCTTCTACTTCCCAGAAAAATTGTTATTTCACATTTTTTTTGTGGGTAAATACGAGTAGATAAAATATTACCCTAAATATTCTAAAGTTTTTGAAATACTGAATTGTATTCTTAATCAATTCTACAGGCTCAATTTTTAAAAACAAGCACAAAACATTTAAAAACAGTTCAATTTACTCATGGAGGCCATGAAATAAGTTTTTCCTTTAGAGTGAAATCTACATAAGACAAGACTCTTAAGTCGCGACTCTCAACAATGTTTCTCACGTCAATGTCCATTAGAAGTTCTTGCATAGATGAGGCTCCATTGTTCAGGGTAAGACACTTAAATTGCTTTGAAGACCTCTTCTCTCGAGGGGAAAATTGTGGCAATTTAGGGGAGACCCGACGCGGTGTTATATGAACCTCATTTTTCACGTCCAATACAAAGAGCAATAGCTTCAGTTGACACGAACGAACGGCCGCGTAAATACGCAAGGACAAGGTGACTTAGGGGCTACCTTCGCTTTGAAAAAATGTATTTTTTTCATAGAATAACGGAACAGGAAAAGGAAATTTCTCTGTTATATTGTTCGCTCTTCATTAGTTCCTTCTGGCTTCCTGTAGCGCAACTTAGTTATGAGTGGGAAGGTAATACACGAAACTCATTTTGGACATCCAACGTACATGAAGTACATTCATTGTGAGAACGAAGGTCCATTTCAAGCAACTTATGAATGCAACAGGATTCTGGCTCGGCGATCGGGAAATATCTATGAGATCTTCCAATGGCATTCCTTTCTTGTTTGTTTTTCCTGTTCACAACATTGTACTTTTACGCGAAGGAAAGATTTAATTAAAAAAAAATTATTTCTTTCAGATGAAATACTTATACTCTTCAGCAAACGAGAATACAGAAGCGATAAATTTTGATCGGACACAGAGTTCGATTAGAAATTCACAGTTTTTTTCAATTTATTGTTTTTTGGAAGAGGTGATGTCCTCAGTGGCTCTGTGTTTGGTCGAATGCACCAAGCTCAAACGCCAGACAAACTTAGATCATTCATTCAGTCTATCTGGTTCGGTGTCGCATCGGTAAGTATATATAATAATCAATGAAAACGCTTGGGAAGAAAAAAATTATAGATCACTCTAGATGATCCGTGAAATTCTAGATCACTCCAAAAGCTCCGGTGAAATTATAGATTGCTCTAGAGGCTCCGGTGAAGCTATAGACCACATTAAATGCTCCAGTGAAATTATAGATCACTCTAGATGCTCCGGTGAAAAAGTTGGAATGGGCAGCAAATACAACGTCGTATTGTCTCTCTCCTTAGTCTCCACTTGCCCATGTTGAGGTGGTTGTAATTAATAGAGCGCGCGGAGATTGCATCCTTGCAGTGCCAGGCTTTCTGTCGAGTAATTTATGAAGGACTTTTCATCTTTACGTCGCGTGCGAGATCAAACTCGCAAAAAACAGAGCTTTTTACGGTACTTTTGAGTTCTTTTCACAGAAACTATGGTGCACAAATACTAGACTAATTATTTTCATTCAAACATGTTCTTCAACGCTTCTTACTAATTTCTGTTCATGGGTCATTTTAGCCATGAAATACTTGGCATTACAAGCTATTTTGTTGTAAGTTTACATGAACTTCTCAATAGCGTATTCACCTTTTAAGGACTTTTACACGAATTTCTTCCCTATGAAATTAATTTTACTGGCTTATGTAATTCTCAGGAGAAATTTAGGTTAGTTGGTAAATCAAAGACAGTCAAACTCTTCAATGTAGTTTTATTTGTTCATGTCTTCAGTTCGAAACCTACTAACTAGTACTAGTGCATCATGCGACTACTCCCCTGACACGAGTACACTAAACGTTCTCGAACGCTGTGGTCGCTGTCACGTGAAATTCAATCGTGCGAATATCTGCCCAGTAACAGTCATTAATTTGCAATTTTTTAAAGTTGTGCTAATGGTATCGTGGAATAACATTTTTAAACAAATAAAACTCAGAGAAAGGCACCCACAGATGTCGAGTCATGCACAGAAAGAGGACAGTACTCGTATATCAGTTCGAGAGTCTGGAATACACTGCACTCTTCCAAGAAACATCTGCCGATAAAGCACCGAAAAATGCGCATCGAGAACGCTTTGTCTTCCTCAGAATTGACTCTTTGAATCGGGCGATATTCGTTCACTTCCTCTGCTGATTGCGACACGAAATATTTCATTGTAATCCCGACACCTTTTGGCCAGATGCTCTCTCTCGAACACGCATGCATTACTTATCCATTTGTTGTGCACTCCAGCTGTTTCTGAGTGATAACGGAGCATTTGTTAGAAAAAACGAGGAAAAACCTTGGCACATACAAAATTTGTCCCTTGATACTCTGCTTCATATACCGAAGTGCTATTTTTCTTTTGTGTATTGACTGGAGATATAGAACGAGATAACTTCACCGGAGTTGATTCAAAATATAGTCAGAATGAAGACCTATGCGTTTCTGAATTGGAGGCTAAATTTTTGTTCGGTGGACTAGAGGGGAATTTAAAAACGCTTTTCGTTTATACAAAGTGGCGTCTGGAAAAAGAACCTGCAGATTTCATACCTGTGAAGTAATCACAAAGCATTCATTCAAATTTGGTCATGAAATATATGTTTCCAATTTAATTTAAATTACGGCTGTGAACGCCTCGAAGCTACCAACGAATTAAACTCTCAATTCATTGCTCTGCATATGGCTCGTCAACTGTAAGCTCATTGATTCCGACTTAGTATATGTACTTAGAGAAACTCATTCATTGGACGTACCTCAATAAAACTCATTTCTTTCAAATTTAAAGATCCACTAAAATGTATAATTCAGAGGCAGACAAACATATACCTCTAAGCTGGACTCGCATAAATAAGTTCACGGCAGATGTATTTTCACTACAGAATTTTTTAGTTCAACACAAGAATTGATTTGACATAAATCGTACGCGTTAAGCTTCGCGCGAAAGTGTTCAAGAATTTCTTTAAAAGTGAACTTGCTACCAAATTTCACTCAATTCTGAATAGCACACGTTCTCGATTCAGACTAACCGAATATTTCTGTATGAAAACCAGTCGGTATGGTGCTGGAATGATATAGTTCACGTGCAAAAAGAAATTCATGCGGTAATGCTCATTTCTACTGATTATTGCTTTAACTTTTAATTATTGTTGAAAGATCGAACAATCATTTTAAATATTAACTGAAAAATTAATATTTCAGTATCTATTCTTACGTGGCACTATTTATGCTCAGAAGAATTCAAATATTGTAACCGATTTCTTGCATGAACGAGTCTCGGTTCATTCATTTACTATCCTAATTGATTTATTTCAGTAAACCAAATACAATCTGAAAACCACAATAATTTCAGCCCAAAAAACACACACTAATAAATGTGTCTCCTGAAAAAATTTCGATGACGACGATAAATAGTACCTTTCTGACACCTAAAAACCATATAAAGTCAAATTTTGACTCTCGCTTATGAGAAGTTCATAAGCCAAAAGAAGTTAGTGCGCTCTGTCGAGTCGTTTTTCTAGCAAATGATATGCAGCTCATAAATGCATTGATAAATTGTAACAAAAACTTTTCACGAGGACGTAATAATTCTAAATCTTGTTTGTTGAGGATTCTAATTTGGAGAATTTGATAGATATAATAATAGACTAAAATACATGATTCCATACTACGCGAGCTCTAAATACGAATAACTGTCACAGAGTTAGAACATAAAATTTGAGAGCTGACCAATTAATTTAGACAAAAAGGAACAAGCTCATCTGTTTTACAAGGAAATAAAAAATAGCGTTTCAATGTTTTTCATTTGATAAAAAAATTCAAGCGACCTTTTATTTTCGCGATAAAACCACGCCATCTCGAAATTGCGAGCCTTCATCAAAAGAAATAGCCTATCATGGTCCGAAATTTCCACGCTTCTTTCCAGACCATTTATTGTCAGTTAGAGAACTTCTTGCAGTTTTATCTTTCGTTTGGTCTCGGCAACTTTAAACTTTGGCAGCGGCTCAGTTGCCTCTCACTCGACTTGAAAGGAGCACATGTAAGAGGCTATCTAGATCTGCTTTAAAAATGATTGTCAGCTTCGAGTAAACTTTCTGAGGTGTAGAGTTCATCATCTTCTTCTTTCAGCTTGAGCATTTTTTCTCAAATTGTAGTCCGTAGAAAGCGAAACTGTCCGCAAAATTGTAGAACGTTTGCATTTGCAAGATATTTAAGTTTCTGGTAAAGAACTGTCTTTAACGTCTTACTTGGGTAATTTCTCGCAAAATTTATCGTGGTCAACGCTTTTTTCCCAAAGCAAATACAGGCACGAATATGACCTAACAAAATTTATTATAGGGGGTCATGGTTCGCCAAATGAGAAACGAGAATTTTTCAAAGTTTTCCTTCTGGGAGCCTGCACTTTCGGACCTGTGGTGATTGCAAACTGGAAAATTAAGAAAATTTCGAATGACGTTCACAACTCCTTTTGAGTGGAGGCAGGATTTTCATGCTTAGTCCTGCATTTAAAAATTATTACCAGTAAATAAAGTGCGCTAACAATGCATGCATATGCGATTGACATCGTATGTAAATCTTTACTTACATTATATTGTTAAAATAAAGAAATTAGGTCTCTATTACGTGCATCAACAAAAGGTTATTGATGTGAAGAGAGAAAATAGAGGAGAGATGAAGTAAAAGTTCTTACACGAACTGTAAATTCATCAATACGTTTATTCAAAAATAATAACATGATTTTTGAATCTAAGCCCTTGCATGTGAGTTCTGCCTATTTATACCCCTTATAATATTACTTGTATAATATAATCTCCTCGTATTGAAGAACGCCTAATATATTCTTGTTCTTTATAAGTGTATACACGACCTAAACTTCACGAAAACTCTGCGGAATATAGAACTAAAATTTCAGTTACTTTTTCAGCATACAAGAATTTCTTTTTCAACGTAAGGAATTGTTTATGCCTCCGTTTTGCCTGTAATCGATACGGGGGATAAGGAACCTATTTGTGTAAAGAGTGAATATAAAATTCGGGAGCAATCATTTCAGCCTAAATAAAATAGAATTATGCCAAATCAAAAATCGTTGATAGGATATCGGTTTAACAGATAACCTGTAATAATTTATACTGATCAGGTTTGAAACGAACCATTAATAGGAAGAAGACATTAAGTAAGGATTTTGAGTCATGAAAACAAAACAAAAGTTGATAATATTGACTGAAACATGAACCATTGCTACATGCTTACCTTCAATAGTACTTCTCAATTTACAATCGTTGCTCTTTAAGCACTTCCAATTACAACATTTTTCAATCGCCAAAATTCAAAAAATTGCATAATACGAAAAGTAATAGTCTTGATATTCATAAAAAATCCTCGTGTCCATTAAACAGAAACAAAATCATCGCAAGTGAGGAGAAAGAAGTCGTAATCCTTACCTGATGTGTACTTTTAAAAATACTACTGATTGGCACAGAAAATGTCCCCGAGAAGGGCTTTGAAAATATCTTAATTTTTATATAGTAACACATCTTCGAGTTTGTAAAACTCAGTTCCGGTATTTAAGTGGCTTGCAACTCACTCACCAAAATAATGCACTCACTATTTGTAATGCAATAATGTTAGAACAAAAAGACAGAGTTAAACCTACTAAGGTCTTGCGGAAGTGTGTAGGGTGACTATTAAACTGGCCGTGGGTAGGTGGCGCACGCCGGGAATTGGCGCGCATACTCGACATTGTTGTTAAAAATAATTGAACTACATACATACTGTGAGAACATTTTTCTGATATCTCTGTACATATTTTAACAACCTATTTAAAATAGTAGACCCAGTCGTACCGAGTGCATCCTTTCCTTCAATGACGACATATCAGAGTCAAATACCGATGAGTCTTCGATAAAACTATATACCGCATGTATTTATACATATCAGAATTGAAGACCTTAAAATATTCTCAAGTGCGTCCCTGTAAATTCTGTTATATTCTTTGTCTGTTTTAGAACTTATAGCTGAGCGAAATTCGGAATTGACCTCAGTTGTATAAGTAGATGTGCAGAATTTTTCATCTGCTGACAGACGCGCTCTCAAAAGCGAAAAAGATAAATTCATTCTAAACCTGATTGGATCGCTTTCAGTGACGAACTTTTCTTAATTGGTTCAATCTGTGAAAAAATTTCACTATAAACTTTTATCTCAGGTTCACGCGTACCTGAAGTTTAAGCTGCGTTAAGATTCTTAAATTTTCAAGTACGACGATATTTTGCAAACAATGCGGTTATTGGGCACAATACCATCAACCTTCTCTCCTGCTTTAATTTTATAATAATAAATTAGTATCAAATAAATGTTGTCTGGGATAAATAATGAATAATTCAGAATCTGTTCGGTGTTCAACTGTTAATAAAAAAATGACACGTGAATCGAAAAAATAATTAGAAAAAGAGTAGCGTCGGTCACTCGTAGAATTCAGAGAAAAATTTCATCTTAGTTTATATTTTCGTATGCACGGGCACAAACTCTGAGCTGAAAGCAGTGAAATATGGGACTTGAACGCAGTCGGCACAGGGCGGGCCAAAAATCCCTGAGGGGCTGCAATATACGATCATTATACCACTAACAATTGTTTTTCTCTTCTTCCAGGTGAGCCATTGGACATTACTTGGAAATTAATTATGGAAAAGTACAAAATCGCACAGCGTACCCAAGTTTTGGAGATCTTCTATGAACGTCAGAGGTTAAGGAAGCGATGAACCATCTAGGAACACAGTTCGGAACTTGGCTCGTCGTTTTGAAGAACAAGGAGCAGTGGTATTCCAGAAGCTGGGAGACCTCGCATTGTCATATTCACTGAGACGGATGTGCGAAGCTGTGAATGGACGTGATTTGAAAGACGCCATTTTTCATACAGGAGTAATTTTTCGTCTATAGTATTTTTGGGCAAATAAATTTTCATAACCGTTTCAAACTGTGTTTACAATTCTAAAACTTTAGTTATGGAAATAAAGAAGCTATTGAATTATAGAACCCCTCAGTGACTTTTGGTTCACCATATATTTCAAATCAAGTCAATACTATACATACTAAAAATACCTGAAAGCCTGAAGAGTGTTGTTTATTTTTTAAGCTGATGTATACATATGTCTACTCAAACTTCTACAAGCCTCTTGCATATGTTATATTTCTTGTCTTTTAGGTATATATTATTTTATTATGTGATAAAATATCTAGCGCAAAGTCATATTTGCAGACCTTTGAATTTCAGCAGATGAGACTACTCTAAGATAACAAGAAATTATGACAATACTAGTGTGCCTAAAATGAATTTTGAATTGAAAATTGATAATAAAGATAATGTAGAATTCACTAAGGAAGAAAACATTCCGATTTGTATTATGTAAGGAACAGCGATGACTTTTGCTGCCAAACGAGTACAAAAGTACCGATGAAAGTAATCAAGAGTGAGAAATTAAAATCCTCAGACCACCTCCGACTACAACGGATTTGAGAACAAGAAAGTTCACACAGCTTTAGCAATAAAAAATATTCTTTCCGGATTCCCGTCATTTGTTAGCGGCTGAGCTTCGGCCGCACAATTTCCGTGGCAAGAGAAGATGCTCTCTGTCTTTTCCACTTTTTTGGAGGCTTCCAGAAATTATTAAATTTATTAGAGGTCTAGCTAAGCCAAAAGATGAAACACCTCGAGAACGGGTCTATATGTCATAAATCCCTGCTCCTCCAATGTTATTGAAAGGATAAAACAAATCTAATGTCTGAGAAATTTCTCCACGGAGTTGGAAATGTCAAAGAAAGTCATCGTAAGGGACCATAGAAACCGTGGAGGTCTGCTATTATTTAAAATGGCCTCCGGTTTTAAAATAAGAGCTTTCGATTATCTTCTTAAGAAAGCAAGCGAAGGATCCATGTATTTTCGACGAACTTTCAGAGCAATGGCATTGACCTGGAGACACTCGTATTTATAGATTTATCACAATGGAGTCCCTGTGTTTTCATTTAATCAGAAAGTAATGCGGACAGTTGTGTAAAAACAGCCCTCGCAATGTCTCGAGGAGGTAAATTATTGGTGAAATACGTGAATTAGTAACAATCTAAGAGCTCATACGAAGTTCTTTTGTAATGTAAAAAGTGAATTTCAGTTGTATTCAGATTGAGTCTTTCAAAATTCATCCCTCTGATAATAATTGAGCTTTTTGAAAGGCTTTCGAGCGATTGTTATTGAGTTAACTTGCTTTTTAAGCGATCGTTTTCGGGCCAAACCCATTCCAGAAATGGAGTTTTTACGGACAGCAGCGAACGTTGGCTTCAATCCTCGAATTTATTTGAGTCAATAAAAGACGACACCAGGGAAGGTTCTTTTCAGAACATCTGGATTAAATTACACAAACGAATACCCCTTTCTCAGCGAATCAGAGCCACCTCCTTGTTTCAAAAATAGCGGCGTGTTCAGAAAATTTCTCCGATAAAGAAGCTCTAGGAAAAATATATACATGTAAGTGCATTGTTGAGAATTCCAAATGACTCAGTCAAAAGCAATTTTTATTTGAGGCTGCGCATCGAAACGCAGAGCATTGTATTTCAAAATACATTGCTCTGATGACGGCAAGAGCGCATTTTGCCGAAAGCTCAGCCTCAAATAAGAATTATCTTTGTCTGAGTCGTTTGGAATTTTCAACAATGTAATCACCAAGACGTCCAATATTTTCGGAAATATATGAATAAATTCGGGGTAGTGTATATAATATATGTAGGTGTAGAGAAAATTAGGTTCAAATGCAAAAATTAAAAAAACACACAAGAATAAGAGTACGCCACTATTGCTACCAGCGCCATATTACATGTGAGACTTGTTGAATAATCGCATGCGAGGGCACTGGATGTGCCCCTCCGGGTGGCATTACGTGACGGCATAACGAGGGACATGCCACTCCGGGGAAATAAATTTCAATTGCATATATGTATATTTAGTTATTCATTTCATGCTCATCATGTTCATTTTTTATTCTGTTTTTATCGCTAGCGTACAAAGGCCTGTGTATGTTAACCACATATATATATATTTTGTCATTTGTTCACGGGGATGCAGAAAAACGGAAACTTTTAAAATACCTAGTAAAAAAAGAAAAACCCCAACAAAACAGTACAGACAGGAATTGCAGCACCACGACTTGCATTTAGAATAATCTAAATTACCATTGCTTAAAAATTACGTCCTGTAGATGACGTCCTCCTCTAAGTTTGCATTCAGCCAATTAGCTCTGGAAGCTCCTAACCGATTGGTGTAACTCCTTAGCTGGTATACCATGAATATCGTTCGGAATCGCTGTTTTAGTTTATCCTGTGTTCTTTGCCGAATCGAGTGGATCAAACTTTCAAGGTGGTCCGGCGAGAAAAAATTCCAAACGGACAAATCTGGTGATCTAGAGAGCCACGGAATATTACCGAATCTTGACAGGACACGGTTACCGAACAGTTCCTACACAGTTGCCATTGAATGTCTTGCAGCGTGCGATGTCGCACCATCCTGTCGAAACAAGGTTTTGAGAAGTTGCTGAATATTGTTTAACGCAGGTGCAACAAAAGATGGTAACATATCAAAATACCGATCCGAAATGACAGTCACTGCGATCTGCTCTTCATTTCAGATAAAGTGAGGTCCAATGACCCAGTATGATGAACTGCACACCATACTGTAGTCTTGCTGGCGAGTAAAGGGCGTTCATGAACTTCATTAAGGTTGCTGTCTGCCCAGTAACGATATTTACATATGCTTATTCACGCGACCTGTGAGATGAAAATGGGCCTCATGTGACATCCACAACTCGTCCAAAAAGAATTGTCCTTGTATATGTCTGGCATAATATGCTCACAAAATTCTAATCGTACACGGTGACCGTTCTCTTTCGTTGATGCACGATCTGCAGCTTGTACGGATTAAATTTTAAATTCAGAATTCAGCGAACTCCCTCTGGAGACACTGTGACAGCAGCTGCTTGCATAGGAACTGAACGCTGTAGGCTCCGTAGCACTGTAACGTAAAGAGCTTCGGTATTTCGTGAAGTACGAGCACTCCTCGTTCACATCGATGGTTTATTTTGTAAAACAGATCAGGTCTCTTCAAAAATTCCAGTCCAAGTTTTTATAGCATGTTTCGAGGGAACCCTACTGTGACGCCTCAAGTTAAAAAGTCTAAGAAATCGGACTCACTTTCCAAGCTATCACTGCTTTGTATAACATTTTTACTTGAAAACACGTTGTTGACCGTCTCACTGATCCGTGATGACGTAATAGCGAGATTGCTTACAGCTCAAGGGGCCTGTTTCGCAGTATAGCCGGCTGTATGTGACTGCTACTACGCATTCCGAAAGTTCTGGTTCTTCTAAGCCACTCTGTATATGCTAGTCAATTACATATGCTAATCAGTTGTACACGCTAGTCAATTATACATTCTTGTCAACTTTAAATGCTAATCAATTAAACATGCTAGCAGATTATACACACTAGTCAATTATACATGTGTCAATTGTACATGTTAGCGAATTATCGCACCTGCTCGTACATGTACCTGCATTAGGGTCTCGGCTTAATCGAAGACTTCAGCTTCGTGCGGTCAATTCAATTCTAGAACTATTTTCATGTTAGAAAGGACAATGCTCCATATGAATATAAATTCTATTCAATGTGGCATGAGGTGTCGATCTGATATATCTCGGCTTTCCTAAAATGACAATTTACAAACAATTTCCTTTTATGAATAGACTCATGTGTTGTTTTGTATTTCATCACGTGCATCATTTCTCGTCTTATGATTAGTCAGATCTTACTACAGCGCAATCCCTCGGAATGTTAAAGGCACTCATTGGTTACGAGAAACAGTGTATCAAGGAATTCCTTTCCTGTAAAAATCCGAGCGAGTCATTGTTTAATCAAACGAATTTTTCTCTACCTTATAATATGGAATATTCCCCTTTATTCATACTTTATTCAAATTTGCAATCACTCCAACTCTATGTTTTCCCTTAAACCCATCCTACGTCATTGTCACCGAGTGTTAGACAGCTTTCCCTACTTGTCTGTAACAGTACACGGTCATCTACAGCATCAACATACGCCACGCTTTATTTAACAACATAAGCACTCCGACCTCCATTAATCTTCACCTGCAACAATATCTCGAACCACGTTCCCCGAGGAAGTGTCCCATTTATCAGCCGCCCTCTGGCATTCAACCATTTATCGGCTTCTGTCAAAGAGGCGCGGATGACGCGCGAAGGCAGCGTTCATTCGTCATCCGAACACCTCCACAGGGCTAATATAGCTCCGGCCTTGGTCTTTTTGAAGCCCTCTCCGCCAAGGTGGGCCTCATGATGCTGACATGACGTCTGATGCACTGACTGGTTGCCTTATCTCTGCGACTACGAGGAATCCTATAATGGAGTCTAATTAGGTTCTGGCACGTGAACTGGATGCCTTGCCTTCTCGATTACCAGGGATAGAATGATGATGCGGAATTAGATTCGTGAACTCATTTTATTCTAGGAATTAGAGAGAAATTACGAGGGATATTAAGTACGGAAGACGAAGATTTGCAGACTTGGGAAAGCAATTTACGGCTATACGAAACCTATTTTGCTTCTTCAGCCTCGGGGTTAATGATACGGGCTCAGCCATTCTAATATCACAAAGCCAGTCAATTAAGCAGGCTGCTAAATGCTTCCAAATGTCATTGAGTACAATAAAAGCCTGGAAGTAAGTACCCTGGTCTGCGTATTTTATTGCGATGGGATTCCTTTTTCATTTGAAGTTTTTCCAGGAAAGAGCAGTTCCAGGGGAAAATGAGGCAGGTACTGTATGTAAGATTTTTTTAAGTATTTTATTTAGCGTCATTTCTCTTGCATGCTTGTGTTTACTTTATATAACTGCTTTTCGTCTTTTATATCTTAACACAGTCACTGATCAAATCTTTAACTTAACTCCACTGATATGTTTAACCGAGTTCCTAACTCCGTGTTACTATCTCTTTAACCAAGGTTACTTAATTGAACTCAACCGAACCTAGTTTTTTTAAATTAAGTTCAGCCAAACTTTAATTCGTCAGTTCATCGAAAGAAGCCAGGCCACCAAGTCTTTGTTATCCTCCAATGCCTAATTTTGAACAAAGGGACCTGAAGACCTCGGAGAGCGGCCAGTGCGAGCGATCGGGACGATCTGAGAAGGCTTTCAATTTCTGACTTTGCGTAAAATTTTGGGCAGAGGCATAATTAAATACGAGAGACAAATGAATGGTTAGCTCATATAAGAAAAAGAAGTACTCAAAAATATAGCTGATAAGGAAAACAACGAAGTTGAGGAAAATAATTCAGACATAACGAAAAATAAGTATTTTATTCTATTCAGCTACTTAAAAAGCACGGGTGAGACACCGATTGCAGTCAAAGTGTCCAAAATATTTCACCTATACCGCTATTTGCGAAAAAATCAGAATCTCATTTCGCAGTATGCGTCAGTTTCTTCATCGAGGAACGCACGTGTGGGGGCGGGATATATCTTCCTCTGAAACTTGCGAGGCAAAATTCTTGGAAAGCAAAAAAGGGAAACTCGCCCAAGATGAGGACAAGGGTACAAACGCTAGGGATCCAAAAACGAAAACAAGCCAATTAACCTGTTAACGGGTATTGACATCATATGATGTCCACGTGGTTGTTGCATTCACACGGCCGCTGTCGATTACACATACCGTGTGAATGCAACACTGGCCACCTGGGAGGTGACCGTTAGCAGGTTAAGCAGCTGATAAAATACAGTTAAAACAAACCCAACAATGTTTGTTGTTAGAGATCCCACACGTATGCTCCAACAGACCGCGTGCTGAATTTTTGAATAACTGTAACTTTTGCTGAATAACTGCTGAATAACTTTTTCTAGTATATTCAGCATGTGTCACGCATTACTTTTCGCAGGAGTTGAGAAATGATCATTTGTCTGCGTAGAATTTCCGCCGAGGTCTTTTCATGCGGAGGCTCTGTGCTTTACGATGTACTTTGGATTTTATTTCTCCCTCACAAACACGAATGCAAATCGACACGGACGTGCACGGATTAAAAATGAGTGTCCTTAGTTTCGTTGTTTGTTTTGTCTTCAGAGTGGACCAATATAGCCGAGTACGTGTTTCCTTTAGCAACACGACTGTGCCCAAATGCTTTCTACTGTATTAGCAATTCAATCCCATCTGTGGAGAGGTGAACATGAAATATCAAAAAAACTTGAAATTCAGCTTCTATATACGTTCAAGTGGGCCCTTATCAATTATTTTATAGCCAGTAAACGATTCATTTCGATTACTTCTTTTATTACTTCTTAGAGTACAGGAAAGGAAAAAGTAACAATGTAACCTAAAAGTGAAATAACTTGAAAATAATACAACAATAAAAAATGATGAGTATTTAGCACGATAAAATAACTAGCAAACGAAACGAAATAACTAGCATTCTAATAAGAAGAATGAAAGAAATAATGGAATGCTTCTTTTATACTTACAATAAGTAAATAGTAGTCTAGAGTTTATCGATTCCGATAGCAGATGTTCGGTAGACGAAATTGGAGTGAAGCCTCTTAAAAAAGAATTAGGAATGATCCGATAAAAAATTTGCGATAAAACATTACATTCTTTTAGCCAACAAATAGATCAATAGAAGTTGGACGAATTTTGTAGACTATTCTAGAAGCCGTTATGACGACCGTTTAATCTTCAGCACATAAATCTCAGCTCTTCCCAATAACACGTGAAAGAAATGTTTGGCTATGAGCTAATTTCCGTTTAGTTCTGTAATTTCATGTAAACAGCTTAATTTCATATTGAACTTGATAGGTAATTATAAATGTTATTGTCCTCAGTGAAAAATTGAAAGCTGTTCTTTACTAAACGCTCATTACATTTGCCGACAGCATTTATTAGTTTAAAAACAAAATTGAAGATTTTTCACCGTTTGAAAACACCTGATGTATCAATTTCTCCTTTGGAATATTCTTGGAAGATTCTCCTTTGGAAGATAGTCGTCAGGCATTGGAATCCCAACGGTAAAACGTGTTGGAATTAATACAGATTCTTTTGTCTAGTTTCGATTGAGTTCATCATCAGCACGGTATCATGCGATGCTCGTGTGCAGTGCTTGAAAGGAGATCAAAAGTACCACCATTATTTATTGTGGTACAGTGATTTTATTCCTTAACAAGAACTCGTGAATACTTAATACTTATGAATTCTATCAAAAGCGATATCTTAGAATAACATTGCGCATTCTTTGCAAACGTACAAGCCTAATGCCCCCTACATACAACACGATATGGAAACCAAATTTACGAGGCTTAAAACGTTTTGTAATTTCAGGCAATTTCATAATTCCTTCCGGAAATTCTGCAAGTAAAGTGCACTGCTCTAGGTAAAGTACTCTTGGAATTATTTCCTACACATGCACTTGGCTTGGCAACGCTTTCTGTATTGGTGGACTTAATCGGACTTGAGTTCTTTCAGATAATATTAGAGACGAACACGGCTTCAAATTAACATGCCACGTAGGGCTAAATGCCTTTAAACAAAATGTTGTGATTCACATACTAGAATGTGTCTTTGTATTGTTTCTTTCACTCGTGTGTGCGAAAAACAAGAATGTTAGGTATAGGGACACTACGAATTCATTTAGTAAGTTACACAACCGCAGTATTTCGTCATAAGTCCGAGCACCCTTTTCCAGCACACAATAAGAGAAGTCTCGTAATTTCAATGCGTCTGCGTAGACTGTCGTTCAAAATGGAGCTGTGTGTAAACAGAAGCTCCTCTAACATCAAGGAGGATGAAAGAATATTTTTGCTTCCATTGGAGCACTGAAATTCAACGCGCCAGGCTGCTTCCTTGAACGCAAAACATGTTGAGTTCGGTTCGACGATAAATTAGTTGTCAATCGGTTTGAAAACATTTGTTCGAGTTCCTTGCATACACTATGCCCCAAATGCAGAAGATAAAGTTGTTTTATCATTCAGTTCTTCGTGCAATGAAAGGGAGATATTGTTTTACAATAAAATCGGACGCATTTTGCTAAGATTGCTTTAAATATTAGCAGCATATAAATAACAAGAAAGCTATATTAACCCAGCATTACTTGGGAATTCTAGAGCACCATTCTTCTTCTTACCTACATTATAATGTACTCCTTAGAGTAAATGATGTATTACTTACGTAATGATGTCCTTACATACTTCATAGCATGATATAACTACTTACATTATGGCGTACTATTACATAATGATGTTCTACTTACATATTGATATACGACTTGCAGCCTGATGAACTACACAATGATGTGCTTCGTAACGATGCACCCACACAGTGAGGAACTTCTTAGTGTAAATGAAGTTCATGCTTACCATCAAACAATTTCTCAACTTAACATCGACGTTAGCTCGCTATAGATTTGATATTATTTTCTACGTTCATATTGAACATTTTAAAGGAAAGTCTCTTTTCAATATAAAAACTTAACTGTTTCGTTAAAATTTATGCTGGCGTCAGGACTCTGGGTTAACTTAAGAATATTGTTGATGTACTCAGAGCGTGGTCTACAGTGTCAGGGCTTGCATCAGTTCTCGGGCTACACGCCCTCCGCAGGCGGCAAGTCGCGCAAAATGTCATGTATTCATTCTTGAAAATCATTGGCGGATTTTAGAACCAGTCTTTAGCGACTGAAATCTGTAAAAAAGATTGATGGTTAATTTTAGCGAAACAAGCGTACTCGCATTAAAATATGCGCGTCCTCCTCCGATGTCTTGCCTTGAATGACTGTGAATGTGACCCCGCCTTTGAATGTGATACTGATGCGATAACGTGAGATAACTGTAAATTTACATGCAATTTTAAAGAGGTAGGTCATGATATTTTACGGCGTCTCGCGTGGACTCTATACTTAAACAACAAAAACTGATGATAACCTTTTGCTTGTGATCAACATCTTAAAAAGAATGCAAATTGTTTTTTCACAATTTCAAAAAGGAAAAAAGCTTCTTGCTTCTACTATTCTTTTCCAAAGATCGCACATAAGCTCCTTCATTTGGCTCCGTTGCTAATACCCTAAATGAACATAAACGCGCAGCTGTGGTGCGTTATTAAAGTTTCATCGAGCACGGAGAATTCCTTAGTTCGTTGGCTGCACCTGTCCTTTGATGATCCCTCTCAAGTTAAATACTAATTTTGCTTTCCCAACCGTAGTAGTTAGGATTATTTTTGACAACTCTGTACAATAGGCAGTAAGGTCCGATGTAGAATGAATCCCATTCATCGTTGTTAATCGAAGGCTACATCAAAAATATTTCCTCTTGTACTTCGCACCTACGCGCAGTTTTAAACAGATAACGCACATTACGCTTATTCTCGCAGACTACTATTTGTAGACCAATATAGAATCCTACATCAATCTAAATAGATTCATAATTTTTCAGCCCAGCGAATGAAGTGTAACTCGTCTCTATCAATTAATTAACCGATTAAAAGTTTCAATAAATAGGCTCATAGAGCTTAGTATGTCCCCCAATTTTCAACATTTTCCAATTTACTTGAATAGCGGTCGTTTCATAGCGTAAGCGATAACGGGCTTGCTTCCGTGATGAGAGGTCGTCGGTCCGAAACCCCAGAGCTGAGTTCCTCCTTCGGGAAAGAAAGAATAAAAACGACATGCCTAAAAAGATGGCACATCATTGCAGCAGGCAACACGAGCCCGAATTAACTACGCGCTTAGGTTTCCAATTAACCTGCCCCCCCTCCCCCTCCCTTCCCTTCATTTGTTTGCAAAAGTCACAGAGGAAAATATATTTTCCTGAGTACAATTCCATATCTGCACCAGCATCTGATATTTTTTGCTCCATAAAGTTGAAAACAGTAAACAATAATATTTTACACTCTGTGAACTTTTATCTTCTCATTGTTTCAATTCATCCGCTAAATACTACTCTTTTCTGAGACTGGTTGTGTCAGGATTCCTAGAAGTTCTATTTCATTCTATTTGATATGATTCAGTCTAACGTTGTTGATGCTGAGGGATTAAAATGCCGCGAGAGATCTTGCAAAACTTCGCCAAACTTTTCTACCAAGTTGTAACTTATTCTGGTAAGCCAAACTTCGTGTGTTTCTTCCTAGCAGATTTATGCTTGGAGTTTCTTTGAGAAAGCCGTTGATTAATAATTTTGCAAATAGTTTTACTTTGCGTTGATGAAGTTGGAAAGCCTCTTCAAGATTCGTCGTATAATCTTCTTTCTTTCCATAGCGTAAGGAAGAATTACTGTAACATAAAGTATTCAAAGAATATGTTCAACATGTTCAAACATAAACTTGAGGATGAACTCATGTTCAACTTTTCTATGACGAGCGCTATCTTTAAACAGAAATTGTCTTGCGAATAGATTCAGGAAAATGAAATTTTCATTTTTGCTTCAACTTAAGAAGTAATTTTGCTCTCACTTGGAATGAAATATAGTGTGCACAGGTCAGTAACCTATGCCCAGAGTTAGTAACTTAACACTATTGCTGTATAACAATATTTTCACTCGTGTAGTGTAGGTAATTATTTTTTGAGAAAAAGTCTTCTAAATTGAGGTCGAAGTATTGCATTTATCGTACAGGATGTGGACAGACAACCTGAAGAAATTATCCCGTGAAATAATCACAATTGAAACAATTTTACCTCATGTTCACTTGGAAACCTCCATGTGCTTCTCCCACCAATCCTAGAGAAAATTACTACATTCTTGGTAAAGGTTATCGAGCAGTTTTTTTGTTTGCATGATGTTTGTTTGGTAATTTCTCACTTGTGCATCGCGGAATGTTATCCGTAAATCCCTCCCGTGTTGAAAATGAGAAAAATACGAGATAACTTCGAAAAGAAAATAATTTTCGGTCAGGCTAGAAAATACAAACCAAGGAATGTTGCCTAGAGTAGTTTTTTCATCCACTTTTTTTACTCCAGGCCTTTAAGAAGAAAACGAGAGGAATTAGCATAATTCTCTGCTACTAACGGCCTCAAATCTCGACACGAGTTAGAAACTTTCCCTACGAACTGGTGGTAGTGCTGTTATCGCTAATGTAATCTAATCAAAATTTAATCTAATCCAGCCTAATCCAATCAAACCTAATCCAGTCTACTCCAATTTAATCTAATCTAACTTAGTTCACAAACTGCGTCGTAGAATTCATTGGATCGTCACTGTGACTGTCTGTGCAACTGGCTAACAGTAAATGGTCATTTGACGTGGCTCATTTTTATAATTATAAACGAGGCTGTTGGATACGTTCAAGCTGACCGTAATCGAAATTATCGCTAAACAGCATAATCGGTCTCTGTTAAAATAAAGGACTTGAGTGAGAGTCATTTCAGAGTCGTCTGTATGCTAGGTTGCTGTAATTTAACGTACCTGCTAAACAAAGACACTCTCGGAGATGATCAGGATCTGTTATACATACATACCTTGCCGCTCAAATGAACCAACTCTATAACCCTAATTTTGCGCTTTCAAAATGAATATTTCAATGCTAACATGTCTTTCAATAATTTTTTTTCTATTTTCGTTGAACATTTTCACGACCAAGTATTTTAAGTGAAATCGTCAAGGGAATATTGCAAGAGAGGTCGCAGGTGCCGCCAAGAAAATGCAATTAGAGCGCTTTAAATAGAATCCATTCCTACCTCGCATTGAGGGCAGTTTTAGCGACATGCTCCGTTATCGTGCAATGCTGCTCTCGTTCATCGGGTGCACGGAAAGTAAAACGAAAAAACACTCTCTGTCATGAAAATAGATTTCCATGTATGCATGTGGCTATTCGACTTACGTGTTGAACGATATAAATCGCTTTATGTTCTGTCACTCTAAATTTTCAACGCTAGCGAATAACGTATTGAAATTTTATTTGACTCAAATCGTCAAAACGAGTTGTAACAGTCGAGAAGATGTTATCAATTTGGCGTGTTTGATCTCACATTAAAATGTAAAATTTACGCCCTTTGATTTGCTATGATGGGATTTAAAAGTAGAACTTCATTTCAACTGAATGATTTGAATAATTAAGGTGTTGTCATACACATGATCAAACGCTTTATTCCTTTGGTTGAAATTTAAAGTATAAATATTCGTTCCACTTTTGACTCAATTTATTCAGCGGGACGTGAATCATCATTACAAAATATTTACTTGTAACTTGTATGATCATGAATAAATTTAAATCCCACCTATTATTCAAAACTCCTTGTTGTCAGAGCTGCACAAAATGAAGTCGTATAAATCGTTATAATTTTCCGTTATTTTTTATTCTATTGCTGCTCAACAAACAATCGGAACTTATTCAATAAGGCTTCAAAGTTGCCACCTACATAAAGTAATATTCGTCTGACTCGTTGTTTCAGTGCGAAAATCAAGGCCGGGAGCAGCGCAAAAATTACTCGGAATTGGACAAAAGAAATAGTAATGAAAATGTGATTTTAGCATCAGGCATTCGTTTGGAAATGCTTGTTGAGCATTTAAAGTTCAGCTTCAAATTAACTCATTTGAAAACTTTCATGATGTCGTTTGTGATAAACACGTTCACACATATGTACGTAGATGTTTCCGAGAGAGAATAAGTACACTGGTACTGCAATTGAAAGTCCCAAGGACGTGATCCTTACATTTGGCGTCTAAATGCTCGACCCTCAGAAGCGGGTGGACACCGAAGCAGGTGAGCTTCCCCCATCAAAACCTTCAATGAAAATTGCTACTAATAACCTAAACGTCGCTTTTTCAAGAAAAGCATTGCAAGAATGGAATAATAATTTGTTCGACTATTTCCATTCCAAAAGCCAAACTCGTATACAGCTTGGTTTCAACGACGGCCCCTCAGAAGCCCTCAAGAGCCTTTGATGGAAGTTTCCGAATGATGCGAGGCATAATCTCACTGACATTTCAAGCATTTATTTATCCCACGCAGCCGCCTGATACATAATAGCATCATTCGACAGAATTACGAGTTGGTGCGAGTTATTAGCGGGTCCACAACCGCAGCCGAGTTGGACCACATTCCGCCCACGTGAAATAAAAGGTGGAAGCGATGACGCTGATACAATGCACTCTCACCTCAACACGCTACCCAACTGAAGGTAATCCGACCGTAAACCTGTTAGCGCAGTCCTGGGCGTAATTACGTTGAGACCTAAAGCTCCCACTCCCCTGACGACTGCAGTAATGCTGACGCCTGTTATACGAGCGCTACCTCCCAAGTGCGTCGCTAAATGACAAACCAAATAATAATCCTCGCTCAGTCGAAGGCGGCACGGACGGGCAGCCTCTGGCTGGGGAAATGGAGAGCTCAGGTCGTGACGGGCAGTTTTGTAGGTCACCGACCTTTCCTTCGTACCAGTGAAGCGAGGTAACAATGTGCAGCTCGGGTCACATGCTAGAAAAACTGGCAGTGAACGATGTCAAATTTTTTCAGCTGAATTTTTACTATCTTACATCATCTATTGTTACAACCGACGTGCATCAAGCGTTTATATGTACGAATGTTTTGCGCTGAGAGCAGAGGCAAGAGTTTCTAATTTTCGTGGGAATTTTTTAAACGCATCACTTTCTTGACATTCTACAAAAAGTATCAATGATGCAAAAGGTATGTTTGAAGTTTTGCGAAATGCTTTTCTTTCGAGCATTTGGCAAGCCGCCAGAATATCTGAGACTCTGCAGGTTGTTTGAACGAAAAGCTCACAATGTTTAGCGCACCTTTACCGCTACAATATTGCGCAACTCATTTATGATTACGTAGTGTCTACAGCAGCTCATTCATCAAGTCTACTTAGTGAGATTAAACTGATTCATTTCACTTGTAATTTATCCATTTAACATAAGCTAAACTTACGGAACTAAATTTAGGTTAGCCTTAAAATCTTAAAACTGGAAACCCTTCTTGGATGAACCTGTCCTTACTTACCGTTATCAAAATTTAACAGGTGCCTGCTATAGTTTAAAACTTCTTTAATTTTCGCTTGTTTCAAGAGCACAGATATACTTTTGACACACCTGCAAAAAGGCAAGCCCATCAGACATTTCTCGAGAGATCAAGCAATTTCTTGTAAATTTATGCCATGTGAGACTCATTGCATTGTCTTATAGATATATAGGTAAGTATGAGAAATATATACACCAAATATGTATACTATACACTGTACATACATATATAATTTTCAGCAAATTATGTTTGTACATATCTTATTAACTTCACAAATACCAAATTGAATTACTTAAGAGGGAAATTACTTTGCACAAAAAACAATTTAATTTGCACGAGGACCAAATTAATTTATACGAGGGGAAGCAAATTAATTTGCACGGGAACCAAATTAACTTACCCAGAGATTAAATCAATTTGCACGATTACCAATTAATTTGCACAGAGACTAAGTTAACTTGCACAGGGACTAAATTAACTTGCCTTAAGATCAAATTACTTTGTACGTGGACCAAATTAATTTGCACAAAGTATAGTTCTGCCTCATTTTTTACGGAAGAAATTCACGTTGCTATCGTGCCTCTAAGCAATGCGTCTTGATTCCGAAAAGATGTCGAAGTAGGCAGTTGTTATTGCGATTCTCGAATGGACCAAGCAGCCAAAAACTATTTTATAAATTCTATCGTTAGCGGCTGTAATATATATACATATATGTAGTTGCGCAAGAATTCATCGGTGATTCAAGTTGTTTATAGAATGTTTGGTTAATTTTCTATATCAATTGCAATCAAAGGCCAAGTCAGGAGCGAATGCTAATTCTTGAATAATTCTACAGGAGCTTAAATAAATCTTGGGTCAATTTATTAGTTAGGTACCGTTATTCTAAAAGATGGCTTTCAATTTAAATTTGCTTGAACCGTTTTTCTATTTTACATAAAATTGCAAGTCGACTTGAGGGCAAATTTCAGCTCCATTTGACTTGGATTTGACTTTCCCTTCAATTTGACTAGAATTTCTCGTCAATTTGACCGGCCTTTGCATAAGTTTTCAGGAAGTTTAGGGATCACGTGAGAAGAAAATCGTTGCCAATAGTTGAGGCTGTGCTGTTGCTGCTGCTGCTGCTCAGTTTCTTTCCAACAATCCTGTACAAGCGATTTAAGAAAACTAAGAATAAAATAAACCCTGTTGTCATCTGTGAAGACTATTCTAATTTTCTATCTCCGTCTTCTTGAAATGGAAGCCGAGGTGTGGGTGTCCAACTTATCCAATTTTGAGGTTGATCTTGAAGTTGTCATCACGGCCAACTTTTGGTTTCGCTGAGCTCGGGAGTAAGGTGAATTGTTTTTTTTTCTGGGTTTTTCTGTGGAACTTCTCAGGTCAAAAGACCATAGCTGGCCCAGGATGAGTGAAAAGGAGTATATTAATGGACCATGCATAAATGCATATATTTCTTGGGACTCGCGAATAATTTAATAAACTTCTCTCGTTTGGGACTGGGATGTTGGGACAAAACTGCTTCTTGGAAGAACTTTTTTGCCGTGAAATTATTGCTACAGCTAAGAGTTAAGATTAGGTAGTCACGATTTCGCCTCACAGAATCGTAATAATTTCATTACAGAACTCTACACTGCGCTGTAAGTCATCTAAATGCTTTGTCAAGGACTTTAAAAAGGAAAATAAATACCAGGTGCCAAATTAAATAAAAAAAATTCGTTATTTATCTACGTTAAATTTTAAACTATAAAATAAACCACCAGCAAACGACAAGTGTAATTATCTTATACTTTTATTTAAATAGAATAAAGTAGCCCTATGCTTGCATTGCGAGTACAGCAATGCTTTCATTTTTAAATATTCTTCGATCGGGAGCAGTATCGAGCAAATCTATCAAATGCTCACAATGACCATGGCAGTGACACGCAGGTGATCATGTCCAAATGAAAGCATCCGTTTGGTTAGAAAACTTTTTTAGAAAACGGTGAAGTGTATTCCGTAGTTTATTGATAATTTTGTTCGTTACGTTAGCGTCAGGGACGAACATTACTGCCAAGATCCGCAAGCGGCTTCTAGCTAATATCTCACCCATAGTGATAAGCAGCACAAATCTGCTCGAATGCATCAGAGAATTCCCATCACTGCGAAGAACTGCCTAGAGTCTCCCTCGCAACTGCACTAATTTTTAATGGGGAATTAAGGATTACACAGGGTGAGACGGGGTGGAGGTGCTGTAAAGGAAATATGACGTTCCTGAACTATTAAATATCTAGTTTATTTATTAATTTGAGTTAGGCGTAACTTTGATGAATGGCTCGTCTCTAACGTACTGTGAAACTCTTGATAGCATTTAAAAAAACAATCATACGATAAAAAAGCTAACAATAAGTCAGGAATCAAAAATTTCACCAGAAGTACGTACGTTCTTCACGATGTACTGCGAGTACATTGGAGTCCGAGGTCAGTGTGAGGTCAGCTGGCAGTGTCGAGACCTGTCCTAGTCGATGATCATAATCTCCGGTCTTCCGGAAAGAATTACAAACAATCTTCTCGCGCGTTCGCAAAAGGAAATCAAATTCCTTTGTGTCGCAACTGGGATGAAAATGAATGTTGCTTCAAATGAAGAGGCGTATTCATGCTTACTTTCATACTACATTCCTTTTTGTTCGACCTACTACTCAGTCATCACTCTGATCAGTCATACATATATCTCTAGTCACTTGTGTTTTCGCGCAGTAAATTCCACATTCAGTGAACTAACATGTCGTTCTGTGCCACATTGTAATTCAGTAATTTTTTCTCGCTTGTTCCTGTCCTCGCCTCATTGGTCTGTCCCTTTCATACAGGTGCAGCTTCTCATCACATCTCTGTTCCACCATTGCGATGTTGAGCCTCGACTCTCATCTGTAACCTTCTGGATGAGTTACCATAATATTCAGCCATGGTTTTTCTCCAGGAACTTTAAGCCGTACATTTCACAGGCACAATATCTTTCTTCCTGTAGCAGAAACATAAAATAAAAATATATGTAGCCCTCAGTTGACAACGATCAGGAAAACTTTTCTGCTGGAGTGATTTGTGCCCTTCTCTCGTACATGGTCCCGGCAAGGCATATCGTTTTGAGAAAAATAAAACTGACAGTTAAGGTTCCTGATTCAATGTTGACAGGCATGGCATTCACATTCTTTCACGTACACACCTCAATGATGCATTTCTTTTTCAAGAGACACCAACCAATTCCCTCTACCAAAATGTTTCAATTTTTGTTGACAATTTATGAGAATATCATCGTGAAGCACAACCCACTCCATAAAACTCCCCCCCCCCATTTCCTGTATTTCTAGCAGATAGGGTCAGGCATTCACGAGAATCACTCTTCTGGCCCTGTTTACCGCTTTCCTACAATGCCAGATGACGTTTCACGAACGATCTCGACGCTGTTATTGGCCTCCATCCATTGGGATGTGACTCGCCTATAAATTCCACAACGTCTTTCATGGCACAATCGTGCAAATGGCCCAGCGTGAGCATATTGTGGAATGCCACGATGGAGTGCGTGCGTCCCAGGAGGCTCAGGTCGGCATTGTTCTCAAAATTTCCATTTGATGGTGCTAGTTATACAAAGGAATTTAACTGGAGTACGCAGTTTTATTCGTGTGGTGTTAACACCGGAGATTTTAAACGTCAAAGCAGATTTGAGTAGAGTATAGTGGAGCTTGATCAGAGTTCAAAATCTATTTTGCAGAGTAACTTCAATAACATTACGGAATGTTAAAATTGACTTGGGACGGGCCTCCTCGTAATATCAAACTTCAATAACATTACGGAATGTTAAACTTGACTTGGGACGAGCCTCCTCGTAATATAAAACGATAACATTACGGAATGCTAAAATTGACTTGGGACGGGCCTCCTCGAAATATCAAACTTTTATAACATTACGGAATGTTAAAATTGATTTGGGACGGGCCTCCTCGTAATAACGCAGGTAATGAGCCTTTCCCAAAAGTACACGTAGGTATTTCAGCTAAAGTACCTTCTAATAAAATTCATTTAGAAACTTCTATTTCAGTTTTCGACGTATGACTTATTCTAACATACATTTCCATGTTTTTTTGCTTATTTTGGTGTACCGCATTGTTTTAAAATGCTGGGAAAACTCATTTGTTATCATAAATATTTTAGCACATCAGAACAGACTATACCGTTTGATAAATTTGTTCCTACGCATTGTTAAGAACTCATGCGGACCACCCTCACAAAAACCTCTTATATTCTTCGGCCTCAAGTGGGCCTTCCGAACACCAATGGTGCAAAGGCACCCAAGCTGCCCTCTGTGTTTCATTTGAATATTCATGCACGGAAGGAAACTTAAATGCATGTCTGATGTACTCGTACGTATTCGCCCGAATGGCACAAAAGTGATTCAAAACTTTTTCGAGTTACTTTGCAGTATGTACAGGTGTCGACAAGCACCGGTGCCAAAATAAGTCTACGGTATTTCAGACGAAAATTTAACTTACTTTGACAACGCATTAATTCTGCGGGGGGAGGAAGAATAAATTAAGAATTTCCGCTGTAAAATCTGCAATTCGAAAGTTTCTGCACCAAGAACTAACTAAATTACACAGCCTGTAGTTGAAGGTTCTAAACATAAGTATTGCAGTACTGAAACACATGGAAGAAACCAGTAAGGTAACTCAAACTAACCTACAAATCCATCAAGTTGAAATAACGCTTTATTGCCAAAAGCACACTCGAAGCACTTATGACACACGTTATTAAGAAGCCATACACGCCTTTACCGTGAACTGTCGTTGCAGCACTGAACTGACGAGTGGCAGTTGCTATACCACGACGAAGTAAAATTTTTTCTGCGTGTTGGCAAAATTTTTTGGCTATCGACTCATCGTACTTGGGCTATAATGTTTCTCTACAAAATTGGTTCTACCATTTCAAGTTCTTCTAAAATGAACTAACATCATTTAAGCTGACATCAACTGTTGAATTACTTAACAATTTTCAAAAGTAGATGTATTTGCAATTAAGTCATCATGAAATGTTTAAAATTTAAGTAGTTTTTAGGGTATTTTCTAATCTTTCAAGGTAGAAGCGTTTTTCTTGTCATAAATGGAACTCTTGTCTCATTTATTTTCGAGGAAAAATGTCAGAATTAGTACCATATCTTTACGTAAATGTTGGTAAATAGCTACATGGAGTGCTTTATTCTGGCTAACGGTATGTTTTCCCACTTCAAAACGAGGAAGCTCTTGACCTGCTGATGCGGAACCGTGTCGTTACCAGTCCATGTGTGATTATTGAGAACAATCTTAAGTATATTGGGGGTAAAACTGCGCACCTCGTCTTTTAGAGAACAATATTTAGCCAAAAGCCACCTATTCAAGAGTTCAATTCTTACAAATTTAAATTCCGTTCGTGTAATTGTTGTACTCCGTATTTTAGTATTTTTATGCATTTCTTAAATTTCATCCTTAGGTCAATGACGCCCGTTTGTGAAACTGCTTATTGTGCAATAAATTCGTTTATATTAGGTTAAAAGTTATAACGAACTACCTAGGCATTCAAATTTTTATTGCACAATGTTTTAGAGCTCTGTCTCATTTTTTTTCTGTAGACTTTGGTTTAAACTCCTACGTTTTTTTCAGACACTAAGGACGGATTTTTTAGGATCCGAAAAGTTTGTGTCTCAGCGATTTAATTTGTGTGGTGAAGTAGAAATGTCTTTTTATTTTATATATTTGACATCCCACAAACACCCTATCTCCCGTGTGACTTGTTTATTGAAACTTATGACTGATTTATTACTGCACTAGGTGAATTTGTATATTTTAACAGGTAATCTTTACACGACAATTAACGACAATTAATTTTTTCAAGAAACAATAGGCCTTTCAAATCACGTATTTGTGTCATAATTAAGACCAACAAACCGATTAATTTAAAACAAGGAGCTAAAGTCTCGTTAAAGTTGAGGACCCAATGCATATTTCTAGAGTTGGCGCACTTAGAATCTATGCGACTTAAAACACAGTTCATTCTCAAGTAATTGTGTCGTACAGAATATGTAGCTTTCTGTTAACACATGATGCTAACACTCGGAATTTTGCATGGTGAGCCAATCAGCGTGAAAGACAGCCTTAGGATACAGCAATTCTGCGGAATAGGAACGTAAATGGTCCGTTGACTAATCGATTACATGTGAGATACTCAATCAGAAAATACGGTGGCATTGGATGACCTGGCTGCTATCTACACCACACCATCTGGCTGCGAGCTACACCACACCATCTGAAGATCTTATTGGATAATCTGGACGCAATTTACACCACACCATCTGAGGCTCTTATTCACCTATGTTGTGTGAAGTTTGATGCTTCACATCGGTCTGATGACTAGCGCATTCGAAGAGAATTCATCGTTTTTATTCATTGAGGTATATTTTTTGCACATTATTTTAAAAACGTAAAACGTCTTGTTCATCAGCCAGTTACGGGTGGCAGTTAAAAACAAGCTTATTTTCCTGCTTTGTTGCTTCAAGATATTCATTGTATTAAACTTATCGTATTAAATGTATTGAAATTATCGTGTAAAATGTATTAAACATATCGTGTAAAATGTAATAAACTTATCATATTAAATGTATTAAGCTTAACGTATTAAATGTGTTAAGCTTACCGTATTAAATGTATTAAACTTATCATATTATATGAAGTAAACTTACCGTATTAAATGTATTAAACTTATCGTATTAAACGGATCGCTTTAAGCCTATCGTATTAAACGTATCGTTTTAAACATATCGTATGCAAAGCATCATATGAAACGCATCATATTAATCGCGTCGTATTAAATTCTTCTTATTAAACGCATCGTATTGATTGAAACGTATTAAACGCATCGTATTAAATGCATCTTATCGAACGCATCGTATTAAATGTTTGGCATTCAACGCATCGCATTAAATGCAACGTATTAAACACTGTCAAGCCATCTAAGGAATGCAGTCTGAATCATTTGATTATTTATTATGCATGAGCAATTATCTTTTCTACAAGGGCGATGCATCAATGATTATCATTCCTCTTAAGTATGATTTTTTTTTGTCTGTGACTTAGAATTGCGTGGCGCACCTTTAGGGATGTGAAATAATTTATTTCTACTTATCTATTTATTAACTTTACTGAGCCTTATATTATCTTTCAAAATTATGTAAAACTAAAAATTTCAAGGGTGAACAAATGCAATAACGTATTTGATTTGTTTCGCCTTAGGTTGAAGAAAATTATCCGCAGAGCCGCGGGAAGGCTCATGAAATGCTGAGTGAAACTATTACTTAATTTATTTATGAGAAATGCGGCTTATCCGCTCTGGGAATTCCCTGCATACCTCCGTGCGGGATAAAGGGTCGAGAGGATTTGCACCATTGGTGTTCGGAAGGCCCACTTGAGGCCGAAGAATATAAGAGGTTTTTGTGAGGGTGGTCCGCCTTGTTGGATGCATACGAGTATAATAACGATGATGAACGTCATTGTACCGTTAGAAGAACTATATTGAATATAGTTACTGTCATCAGCACGTGATGCTACTATCAGCACGTGATACTATTTAGCAAGTAAAATAATAATATTTAATATCATTATAATGTTATAATAAGAGGGTATCTTAATAAGCATTCTATAGCATTATTTTGTCCTGCCATTTTGGGCAGGGTGCGTTTACTAGAAACAGCACACTAACAGTATTAGATATGAATACTATTAACTCACGATGTTAGTACCACATAAAACAACAATAATAAAATTCAATATTTTTAAGGTTAGTAGTTATCATAATTGCTAATGTGAATATTATTGTCATTATCGCTGTAATTATTATCATTTGGTTAATTTATCGCGGAAGCTTTTCCTATAATTTGATCATTATTTTTGCCACAGTAGCAGGAATTCGTTGATTTTTTCAAGAAATAGGTTCGGGGGTAGAGGCTCGTGGTTCAAATTTGAGGCGGATGTTGAAATAAATTCTTAAATATCATTCGCTTCTTTAGCCATTTCTAAAATCTGGAACATAGCAGTAAATAATGTTGACTATTTCATCATTGGCAAATATGATTTTTTTTGTGTGAATAGTATTTGTAGCGTATAGTGTATGAAGGGGTAAAAATAATCGTTCAAAATTGTAATATTTCAACGGTGTATTTTCTGAGTTGGTATTCAAGAACATACTCTAAGAGATGAATTTAATATACGAGGCATGAACCCGTCGTAAAAATGTTACAAATACATACTTTATAAATGTTCTTACCATGTCGATCATTCGACGCATCGAATTCACATCTAATCAAACATAAATTGCTATTCAATAATATCGCTGCCTGTGCCGAGAATAAAAAATAACGTAAGAATACAGAGTTTTCTCACAAATGATTCCAGATAATTCCTTGAAATAAAAAGAGCAAGAGAGCTGCTGCTGTATATTCATGATCATCAGAGGCTTTGTTTTATCTGAATTTAATATTATCTTTGGATGCTTCTGCGTTGCCATAAGAATGGAAAGGAATATAAATCATAAAAAAGATCTATTATATCGAATGTTCACTCAGTTTCCACCAGTCAGACGAACTCTTTTAAATTTCTGATTGGATTTTATTACATACCATTTGCCTGATTTCTTACATGCTTTGATGGATCGAGGAAATTAGATCAACCGATGGCGCTTCGAAAGTGAATTCTTAGAAAAAGTACATCAGATATGAAAGGCACAGCTTTCATAATGCCCATGCACACCATTATTTGATTGTTAAATTTCAAGCAATAAAATTTAACATTACTTGAAATTTAACAAGCAAATAATTACTTACTTTGCCGACTTACAACTCAAATAAGGAAACCTGACATCCTAAATGACCAGGTCATCCGCTCTATGAAGCTATTTACACACAAATTAATTGAATCCTTAACTCACTTCAGAGTAATTTTCCAATTCCATTGCAACCAGGAACTCATTATTCCTAGTCATTTAGGGGTGCAGATTGAAATTACAATTAATGCAGGAACGTACGGAAACCATTTTGTGATCAACATTTTGAGACGGAACAGTCGCTGAGAAATGAGTGCTACACAAAATCTAACATTCCTCAAGGACAACTCAAAGCTAAGACTTGAAATTTCACCACCGTGAACCTGCTTTTTTTAGCAAACAATGCTTTACAGGCCAACATTTCCGAGTCCTAGTTTTCATTTCCAGCACAAAAGAGCTCAGTTTTGAGTGACATCACGTGTTTGGTAAGCGCTTTGCTTTCCCATGCCGTTCAGCAATTTTTTTCGAATTTTGAGTACGTCCGAGTCCAGTAGGCCCATTCTCAGACAGATGTTTGTATAACCACAAACTTCAACTACAACTGGACTTCGAAAAGTAACATGTTCAGCTGGAGAAACTTCACCAAGTGTATTTGAGTTATAAGAAGCCTGTGCTTCTTGAATTTTCCGCCCCACGAATATTTTGAATATCTGAACAACGTTGCTTACGTTACAATCATTGATTTTGAGCAAGATGAAGACGCAACGCAATTGTTAAGCGAAACTTTTTGAATTCAACGTCCTGCTCGGGACGGAGATGAAAGCATACGAAAGGAAGCGTAGATGAGGACATAGGGCAAATGTGTGTTTTGGATGACTTCGAGTGATCGAAAGGTCTCAGTTTTCAAGAGCAAAATACCAGAGCAAAAACCTCGAAAACTAAGTTTCATTTGTTTCAGACATTGCTTTTAAATTATGCGATAAAAGTTGGATTTCTTATCAAAGAAATACACTAAATGTTTAGCATGGCTCTAGTTGATCATTAATTCTCATCAAGCTCCATTGCTTGATTACTGCTCATTTTGGGATCCTAGCTACATGCATTTCGCCAACGCGCACTGGGGAAATGGCCCACAAACGTGCACGATAATAATATGTATAGCATTTCTGCACTTAATACGATTTTTAAACGGGTAATCAAGCCCACAAGATCTTTAGTACCTTTACTTCAAACATGAAGGGCCATAAAAGTAGGTTGCCACAGGAATTCCACAAATTACCGGAAATTTGCTATCCCCGACCCCGCGTTTACGGTCAGTGGAACGATAGAGGGCGGGATTCCCTCAGAAATATGGGCGACAAACACACCAAAACAATATGCTTGCACGCTCATATCGCTCGAAATTTCTAACTCGAATTCGAGCCTAAAAACTAAACGACAACCCAAAAAAAAGTTAGCGCCTTGATTCTTCTCCTGGATTTCTTCCAAAACAAAGGCTGAAATTGCGAGTATTAGGTCTCCAACTAAGTTGCTGACCTTCACCCTAAAAATACAAAATTTGAACAAGGATTGCATTGTTGGACAAACAAGTGCAAACAAAATATGGTGCGCAAGAAAATTCTAAGCAAGATGGACCCAAAAATTAAGGTTCCCGAAGGGAAATTGCCCTTTGTTTTTATAGATCAAGTTCGGGAACTTAGTTGGAGACCTAATAATATCAACAAGCTTTTGAATTTCAGGAACACTGGCTATGAGCTTGCAAAAACCTTCTCAATAACGGCATAGAAGAAACAAACAACATCAATGTAAATCAATTACTAAAACAGAACAAATTTTTTGCTCTATCTCCATGCTAAATAGTAAAAAATGCCACATACATATTTTCTAACTATTCACCCGTACTATACGTACAGCTCCCTACTCCCGTGACCTGGCCGGTGGGTTTTTCATACTAATTTTTCAACTGATCCCAAATGTGAGCTTAGCTCAACAGGGTTGGAAAATGAAAAATTTCCTACTTTTACATCTCCCAAGAGCTTGGCTAATCCCCAAGGACGATTTCGATTTCACTAACGTTGAAATCCGTCACCCGTAAACTGAACTCATCACTAGAAAACAATAAGCATATATAGCATAAAGCATCATGGGGCATTTTAAAACTGTACATAAAGTATTCCAAGGTGTCCTGAAACTGTCCATAAAGTATCATTATGCGTTCAAAAACTGCACATAAAGTATCACGTGGTGTCATAAAACTGTTCACAAAGTATCATGAGGTGCCCTAAACCTGTACATAAAGTATTATACCGAGAAGTTGACGCCACTTGATAAGTGTACGAGATAGGGCCATCATACAAACGCTAAAGTGAAGCATTGTAACTTCAGAGCATTCCCATATGAATTACATTGAAAACTTACTTTCGTTTAGACGTTCTTGAACTCCTGAACTTCAGTGTTAAGAGATTTTTTGGTTTTTCTAATGAAAACATTTTGAACTTTTTTACTCACTCCCATGTGAATTTCATGATTTCTTTGATTAATGTAACTATTTTGGAATTATTTACTTGTAACTTTTTGAGTTTCATATAAACTGTAGAGTCCAAATTCATTAAATTTTATTTTCATAATTGAACTCATTTTTTGTTCTTCATTTTGGATTTGAATGCGACGTTGTTGAATTTTTATTTGAACTATAGGATTTGCACCCAATGCAGTGTATGAATCGAAAATGCAGGTATTGAGAAGTGTTAGTTGGCATTTTTGTCCGTGAAATTAGGCCTAAGGCCCACACAAAAATGTGGACCATATTTTCAGCATAACACAATTTTCTGAGTGCAGCGGCGATATGCATTACGTATACATGGATGAGTTCAGACTACGACGTTTGTGCCGCGAGTCTACGGTATTTCAGCCGAAAGTTTAACTTACTTTGCCGACCAATAATACTATGCATGAACAAGGAACAGAAATAACTACAGAGGATATTACAAAGTAGCAACAATTAGAGCTACCTAAGCTGTTGGAGATTCTATTCAACATTGCTTTAGAACACATTAACATAGCTTGAAGCTAATTTACCTATCAACAATCGAATAAGTAAAATGATACTACATTACGAACAGTACGCTAGAAGAACTTATTTCCCAAACTATGACGTAGCCACGCACACCTTCACACGTCCTCGACACTGCAGCATTGAGTTAACGAGTTAAGGTTGATGTGAATTTTACTTATGCCATGATTCCGAGGAAGAAAAAAATATCATGCTCGTCAATGTTCCCATTTAATTGAGACCATCAAGCAAATTTTATGAGCCTTATATAAGCAAATCTGTTTTTGCAATCACTTAAAAGTTCGAATAGTTGGCACATGGATACAGCATATTCTTGATTACGATAACAGTCGTACGGAATTTCAATTAATTAATTTGAATTGGATCTTACCCAGAGTCAAAACTCGTGAGGACCTTCAAGTTACGTTAATAGATTTGCAGGGAAGCACGTTAATAACTTCAATATATGAAGTTCCTAATGTGAAAGCAGGATGTTTGGAATTTGTGTTCAGCGAATACAAATGATGAAACAGGCACGGAGTGAAATTGTTGCCATTTCAGGAACAGGTCCTCGACTAGCGCGTCTGATATAATGGACCTCCGAGCACTTATTGGAAAACTGAAGCTGAGACGAGGCTTGCTCATCATTTTTATTCGTTGGATGATCAATGCAGTCGAGAACACTACGTACACTTAATGGAAACGATCTTCGAAATTGTGTTGAGGATCTTTGCAGGTTTTTCTTCTCTCCGCCCCCGTTCGCTTTGATCTTTAGGTAAGTTAATGTTAATTGAGTCGTTAATGCGAGTCCAGTACGTCAGATAATGAACCTGCATTTATCTAATTCATCAAAGCCACCCATCCTATGAACTGACTCTGTATTCACTCACTTTCATTCAGAACAAATGTCTATTTATTTATCGGTAATTCCACATACCTCTAAGAAAATAGTTGTCATAAGGTTTGAACTTTAAGTTCCTTGCATTTTTCTCATACACATATAAGAAATATTTCTTCAACAATAAATGATTTAGTTCACTCAGAATTTGAAAGGAAGAAGTGAAGCAGGATGCAGGACACGATATGTCTTCACAGTAATGCAGATGGAAAGTGGAAATCGATGTCCTCTCAATTAATAAACATGTAAGCGATGTTCGAACATACATGCATGACCACTGACAGCTTTTCATGCGGGATTTGTTAGAATAAAGATACAAATTTTAACTTTGTGTCCGATATCGTAGGACGGTGACGCGAAAACAGGTATATCAATGAACGCTAATTTTCATTATTTGAATTGGCTCTAGTCCTTTCCGAACTGAATTCCTGGTACGAGATAACAAAATTATGGGAAAACATTTACAAGAACAGTCTAGCAGGAGCATAGCCTGTTTGAATTCGTGTCTGCGTGAATTTGTTGATGAGAACGATCTAATAAATTGGTTGATAACAGTAATCAAGTAAACTAATCGACGGAAGTGATCAAATTAGTTTGTCGACAAAATTTTTCCCATAAATTGGTTGATGAAAGTGGTCAAGTGAATAAGTTGACGAAAGTGGTCAAGTAAATTAGTTGATCAAAGTGGTCAAGTGAAGCAGTCGATGGAAGTGATCAAGATGCTCATCCTAGTTGGTACCGCTCTATGAGGGAGCCAACTGTAGATCGGTGGTTTGGTGGAACAGATTTAGCATTTCTCATAAGAGAGCTACGTTCGTGCATGGTTGTAAGAATATTCGTCCTGACAACACGCATCATATACATGTCAATTTTGGCACTCGGGGTAGATCTGCTGTTTAGGATTTCGGAGAACCATCCAAATGAAAACGTTATTGAAAATTTTCAAGACATTTGTTGCTGAGAGTGAGAGGTACGATTTTGAAGTGCTTTGAGAGAATGAACCTGTTTTTAAATGATATAATTCTACTCCAGGGAAGTATATCGACCTTCCTGGAACAGCTGAAGCAGTAAACGGCCTCAAAGGCTGTTTAATTTGGTCTAGCTGCCAACATTTACAATTTAAAAGAGAAAAAAGAATTTCTAAGGAAAAAACAAGATTAATGTTTTAGAATTTTTATCAGGTTCTTAGTTGATAAATTATTAGAAGTGACTTCGAAATGACTGGTTAAAAGATATTGTGCTAAAATTGGAAGCATTGACGTACTGCATCCTTGAATCTATATTATAAGTCGGTTCAGCAATATGTATTCATTAAAAATTTTTGTTAAGCCCTACTTTTGCATACTAGATGCCTGAGGTCTTTATATCTACTACAGTTACGCTACCGCTGAAAAGAAAAAGCTTCTGTTCACGCTGCTAACACTGACATTACCGAGGCTGCAGATAAGCAGCGTGAACAAAACCTAACGCATTTTAGCGATAGCATTTGTGGCAATTTCCTTAAAGCCAACGAGAATCGTGAGCTCATCATGAGCTCGGTAATTTGTACATGCTAATTTGTACTCTTGTACGCCAGAGAAATAAATCGGGCAGGCTGAAAAATGTCAACCCAGGAAAATGTCAACTCAGAAGAACGTCAAATCAGGAAAATACCAACTCTGAAAAATGCCACTGTCAACTCAGGAAAATATTGATTGTGGAAACTGTCAACTCAGGAAAATATCAACTCAGGAAAATGCCATCTCAGCAAAATACCAACTCAGGAAAATACTAACTCAGGAAAATGCCAACTCTGGACAATGCCAACTCAGGAAAGTGCCAAATCAGGAAAATGCCAACTCACAAAAATGCCAACTCAGGAAAATACCAACTCAGGAAAATACTAACTCAGGAAAATACTAACTCAAGAAAATGCCAACTCATGAAAATGCCAACTCATGAAAATGCCAACTCAGGAAAATATCAACTCAGGAAAACATCAATTCAGGAAAATTCTCAGCCCAAATGGCCGGGTTTCACGGGTGCAGCTCGGCCAGCCCTGACGCAGGCCATTTCCTGCGCTAGTGAAATCCGATGCAGGTCTGTCCCTCCTCAGACGCCCGGCACCACAGAGCCGCCATCGCCGAGTCGAATTTCCATTACTGGAATTGCGTTTTCTGGGGTTTGATATCATATGACCTCGGAGAAAGATATGTAACTTTTTATTTAGAATCCTCTTCTTCATAGAAACTGCTTTGGGCTGGTGGTTGTGCCTGAAATAATGTGCTTTTAGTTAATTAGCAGTCATCCCGTTTGACATTTCTAAATTTCTGACTTCAAAATAAAAATAACCTTCATTTTGGCTCGTTAAAGTTCGTTTCGAAGATAATTTCAGTATTCGAAACTGGATAGTAATTCGAAACTGTATCTACTTGACTATCAAGCTTATTTTCTAGACTGCGGATCTGGAAATCACAAACTGAGGCACAGAAATCAAGAGAATAAATTAAGTCGTTATTCCATTACTTAGCCAAAGCGTTATCTAAAGAACGCATGTGACGTCTCTCACACTTGCCGATCTCTCAAAAGGCCAGTTTTAACACATATTAACGGCCAAAAGCTCTTATTCGTTTCTCAGTAAAGTTTTGGATAATGACGTCTCTGAAATTGGTTTCAGAGGGAAAAAAAGAAGAGAAATATACAAGTGAGGTGTTATATTTTTACGCCTCCGTTGTAGTTGATTTTGGTTCTCGTTACGCTATGAAGCTTACAAATGTGACCAGTCTCAGTGATGAAATCAAGCTCGGGCAGTCCGAATAACGGTGGTACAGGAGATCTCTTAACGATACCATGCACTACTTTTTACTTACGTACATATATATATATATATAGAGCGAATAGTTGAAAGACTCTCAGGTTCCATTGTTAGGGAATTAAAATTTCAAATTTTCTTCTGAGATATTTATTTAATAGTTGCCAAGCCACGTTGTTCGAAAGCTTGACAACTATTAAATAAATATCTCAGAAGAAAATTTGAAATTTCAATTCCCTAATATATATATATATTTGTGTAGGCAGGGAACAGATTTTCCTTTATGCTTTTTTTGTTGAAGACATCTGTTGGCATGTCCCTGGTCTTCAACAAAAAATTCATGAAAGAAAAAAATATATATATACACGCTTAGCAGAGATGGTGTACCTGAATCGATGGCACCTCATGGTTCTTGGAAGATTTTCTTGAAATCGCTGGAGCCTTAAAGCTGTTCTGCATTCGATATTCGAGTTTCAGTGACCTCGGAACTGCAGAAATAAGCTCAGCGATCAACGGTAACGGTGTCAAAAAATACCCGGCATTCCTGTGAAAATTCAGGAGAGGTTTTTCTTCATATTTGATGGACGAGTAACAGGTGACAGCGAAATGTCGTTGAGGGCCTGCGGTCCTGTCTAACTATTGAGACCAGCGGCTTCCAAATATTTATTGACGTGGCCCCGAAAAAATTCATTTGACTAACGGAAGTAATGCATCCCGAAAAAAAACGCCTGAGCTGAAGGGATAAAATACAAAATGTCAAAAGGATCAAGAAGAAAGGTCAACTCTTGGAACTGTATCCATACTATAGAATAAAACGCCAGATATATCCCTAAATAAATAAATTAATTTATAATTTTTGTACGTAATTTCTCTTATGTTGTCAGAATGGGAATCTCGTTGAACGCATTAAACTTGCGAAAAATTTTAGGCACTGAGTTATAATTTATAAATAAAAGTAGTTCGGTGTTGCTTGCTTATTTGGGTGGTTGATTGGTTCTTCTGCTCGTACCCCCGTCTGTCCGTCCGTCCGTCTCTCTATCACGCTGTTCAGGATTTAGATAGAAGAAACTTCCTGGGTCCGCATTCCTAAACTAATAGCGAGACTATCAAATGAGGCACTCCGTATTAGTGATACTGAAAATAACATCATTTCATGTCAGAGTTACCGTAAATAAAAGGGCCTCCTAAGAATTTAACATCATTTGTGTCGCCATTTTTGGCGGGTAGCGTCTACTAGTGAAACATGAAACTTTTTCAACAAAAACAACATACTATTTTAAGCACACATACCTATGATTTTGACGAGAATATGCTAGCATGGCCCCCCACCTGACCCCATCACGGGCCCTATGGTCCAGTACTGCAGTTTGGGAGGAGCTGACCGAAGCGATGCTGCAGCCACAGACAGGATCTATGATCATGCAGTGATCAACTCTGACTGCGAGATCATTGATCAGCTCAGCAGACAAGATCAGTGATAACCTCGGTTTGCCAGATCATTGCTTTGATGAGGGTGAATTAACTCGAAACTTCAAATTCAGAAAACTTGAGAAACTAAATGATGCTCAATTATTTGCTTGTTTGCTAACTCTGGCAACCTATTCTACAGACAAAGTTTGGGATATCCGAGTACAACGTCCAGGTACAACTTCCCTGAACATGAGGATGGTAATCTGACGAAGTCACATTCAGACATCCATGCCACACCTCCTCTGTGTTTCCTACCTCACCCTTAGTCCCTATGTACAGACGATCCTTGTGCGGCTTCTAAAAATATCTGTTCACACCCAACAGATGACTGAATCTTCGTATTCTGTTTGTTAAAAAAGAATTCATTTTTTACACGAAAATCGTTGAATTAGACTGTAATGTGAAAATAAAATCCCACACGCTAATTTATCTGAAATTCTAAGTGCTGCAAAAGATAATTTTCTCTTAACTAGAAGAAGAATTGTCAGACCCTTTACTCGTATAATTACCAAGTGTTCCTTCTCAAAGATGCGTCAGACACCATTGCGAGTTGAAGCGGGAAATGACTTATAACTTACGAGACTGTGGTATTGATGTTGAGTAAAAATGCTCAGCATGACATCAATCATCTTTTCCCTGTCGTATTTTTACAACAGCCTCCGGTTTACAACCGAGACTTTTCTGAAGAACCTTTTGGATTTACGGGCCGCATTTTGGTGTGCTGAGGTGAACAATTTATCATTGCCTGTCGAACTTTGGTGAAAGAGCTTGAAAGGATGCTCTGATCCCCCCAGTGGGGGGGGGGGCTCGGAAATAGTATATTAACCTTGGAAATAGCATTTTGATATGCTTTATTTTTGTGTATTAAGCTAGGAAGCTAACGTGCAACTGTTATGCTATCGAACTCTTATTTTTTGTATGTATATGTCAATCGCATTAATAGTTACACCAATAGATGAACTAGGCACAAAGAAATTTGCTAAAATTGTCGACAATTATATCGTAAATGTCACCTGCATCTTACGATCTTCTGGAAGCTTGATATGCTCTTTGCATTTTCTGAATGAATTCTTCATGGTCGACCAGAAACTCGCTAACAGGTATGAAATATACAGCAGATTGTAATGAGTTTTCAAAAATAAATTATACAACAGAGTTATTCATGAAAATTGTTCAACAAACTATTACACAGAAAGTAAAGTAATTAAAAAGATGTGAAAAATATCTTATTCCATAAAATTTTAATAAAATGCAGAGCTTTTCTGCGTATACGTCACTCATCTTCGGCACAAAAATCTAAAAAGAAAAACACAAGTTTAATACAAACAGCTCCGTACCATATTCTTAAAACTAAGACAAAAAATAAACTTACTATTTTAAGAAATTGTAAAACATTTTACGAATATTGTACTGAACTGTTCTGCATTAAATTTGTGTTTTTCTTTTTAGAATTTTCTACTAAAGGTTAGTGACGTATATATATATATATACGCTCGAAAGTTCTATCACTTATTAAAATTTTATGGAAACAAGATGTTTCTCATAGCCTTTTTAATTATGTTAATTATAAGATTATGTTTTCCCACTACGAAATCTATTTGAGAAGTTACACAGAAAGTTTCATAATTAATTTCCCAGCAATGTTTGAAATATCAAATGCTTCTGCAGTGTGAAGATTCTTTTTTCTTCAATGAAGTTTGTCTAACATACAGTCAACTCCCAGGGCTTTAGAACAACGTGCTATGGCAATAATTTTATTTATATGCTCGAAACGCAATACGGTAATAATTTACTATTTAGCTTAACAGAACGATGCACAATGAGCCCGTTTTAATAAACTGTATATCCATGACGACAAAGAATTCGTTTTCAGCTGTTGATCGTGATAGGTTTTGTATCGCTGATACGAATTCGGTCTATTACAGGGCTTTCTTTGCCAATAAAAGATCGTAAATCTCCGCTCCGCTTTGAGTAAGACTGAGGAGGTAATAATTGTGAGACAGTCCCAGAAAGGAGCCATACATTAAAGCACCGACACGCACACACACTGTGAGAGGAAGAGGTGAAGCTGCTTCGAAAGTATCGCGGAGTCGGAAAGCGCAGCGGAATTGAGATAAGAGTGAGCGCCCAAACTGCTCGTGAACTTTCCAAGTCTCTCCCATTTAAAAGATGAATTTGGGTCAGAAATTACAGAGGGGAAAACTTTTATGTACAAATGAGTTTACACTGTTCCAAATCATTTGGCTTAGAACCATCAAGGAAAATTAATAGGAAAAGGAGGAAACAGAGGGTTGAAATTATTATTGAATGAGGAAAACATAAAATGAATGTTTTTTTCAGTAACACTGCACAAAACGAGTGCAACTACTAGTGTTTTTAACCTTTCCGTAAAATCTGAAACCGAGTGCAAATATGAAAATTATGATGAAAATTTCATTCACGATTCTTGATTTTCTGGCCTGTCGCTGAGCGTGGTGTTATGAAAATGATCAAAATATAAACTATTATTGAAATTCACCAAAACAAATTTACATCTTGTGAAATTGGAACCTGTACGTGGGAGAAAAATACTGGGGAATAAAAACGGACTGTCAAAAGTCAAAGACTCTAAGAAACATTACAGAAAAATTGGCTATCGTAAAGAAACGTGTAATGCACAAAAGTTGCAGGGTTTTACGTCCTCTAATTCATAGGAAATGTTTGCTTATTTACCGACAATGCCACAAGTGCCATCACGCTTACACTGAACATGTACAGTCGGCGATATATTTACTTGTCAAAATCACCGAATGTGTTAAGCGAATTTCATAGCTGGGCCTTAAAAACATTAGTGAGCGTCAAAATTGCATTACAAAAACGTTTCCGTTTTAAAGTCCCGCTACTGCACGACTCGTGCGCATGTGCGGGATTTTGAATATATTCCTTCGCGCTCAAAGGCTGCAGATGTCAACTGAACACTGAGCAGCGTATTCAAAGGTTGACTCGTAACAATCTCGGTTTGTTTCCAGCTAAATTTTACCGATCATGGAATGAATTTTGGGCCCTCATTGAAGAATTAAATGCAGCCTCCCTGCACTGCATCGAGGCTGAGACCGACGTCACGGCGGGAATTTGGGCTGGGAGAGATGGAGACTGTGAAGGCTAAGCAGTTAAGTCTATGTCAAAATTAGAGAAATATTTTCCCCGGTATAAGTGTAATATTGGGTAACTTACTTCCACTGAAATATTATCGGGAAGTGATAAATACTGAATATTTTTTCATTGTATTGGGTCATATTTGGATATTCTGATCACTAATCAATAGAGGAGAACAAAAATTAACACTTCAATAAGTTAAATATTGTCAACGCATGTTTAAAGCATTAATAAAATTTTGGTCAATTAAATGAAAGCGAATCTTCATTTTTCCCTTAAACATTTCAAATATTTGAAAACATTTCTATCGAACCTCCAGAAGCCTGATGACGTTCCCATGTTGCTAACTTGGTTGACGGACTTTAAAGGTTCATTAAAAATCCCACTCACAGATCCACCAAGATTTCTTCTGCAATAAAGATCGTGTTGCTCGATGATTTAACCAATAAATCACGCGTCTAGGGCTGACGTCACGATATTTGTGTTTTTATTTTTAGGTTTGCGAATACAAAACATTTCAACAGCGGCAGTTAATGTAAGTATTAATCATTGACTATGATTGTGCTCTTATTTATTTTCTTTACGATAACTTTCATTCTCTGAGAAACTTTAGCAACATTTTTTGTGTCTAACGATGAACGTCCTCGTAAAAAGAAAAATATGGCCTTGAAAACAATGTGTGTCGGGATATATCATTTGAACCTTGTATCAAACTCGGTGAAAGGAGCGTTGATGTTTTTTCAGAACGCTGCTCTGATGAAATAAACAACCGGACAAAACTGAAATTATGAAGGAATGTTGATACCATTCAAGTTCATTGTTAAATACTAAATTGAAGTAAACTAATTAACGCAGCTGACAGAAAAAGAACTGCAGTCGTGAAAATAATAGGCAGTGGAGAGGTGAAATATATTCAAAGGAGCCTAAAATTATCCAGCGTCTAAATGAGAAAAGAAGTTGTCTGAAGTTCCAACTTTTAAAGCGTGAGGTTCCATTATTGTTTAGAACACGAATAGAACGAAATATTTGAACATCTAAAAATGTTCAACTTCTATTTGAACTTTCTTACTGCGAATTCGGTTTCATTCGAACAATTACTGCAGGTTTCATTTCAGACAATTAGACCGAAAAACTGAGTTCCCATTGTCTACAACGTGCATACGCACACACACACACACACACACATATGCATACATTAGAGGTCCCGTTTCAGTTTATAGCGACCTGAGAGCTGCTCGGCCGGGGTCATGTTGACCGACGGTAGAATGTTGTGGTTATAATGATAGAACATCCTAAAAATTGAAACCTACACCTGTGACTTTGCAGTAATAGATAAAAACAAGACAGATACCGGTGCTCTTGTGAGTTGTATTGTACTCCTGAGCCGTCTGAAATTTCAATGTATGAAATTGATCAGCATGAAGAGGAATGATTTGACAGAAAATGTAACAGTTAAGTAAAATATTTAAGTGGTAAAGGATGTGCCTATTCTGCAATTTCCAGGATGATTAACTAATCATTAGTAGGTCTAGAGCCCATATATTCAGATTCTTCATATACACGACAATATTTCGTCAAATTCTATGAGCGTAAACTTTTGTCAAGACACTTCATACTCGTAAACTTTTTTATCATGCTCGTCAATCAACACAGGATTAGCTCCTATTCCAAATTCGAAGATAAACTTCCAAAGATATGCTCTTCTCTGTTGCTTATAAACCTTGTTGTGCGCATTGTGCATCGAAATATGTGGGCTCTGCAGCTAGAGCTCTCAGCATTCGTGTGGCCGAGCAAACTGGGATGAGCTTCCGAACCAACAGACCCATTTCAAGCTCCCCTCGTTCTGCTGTCCGCTCCCATGCACAAAAGTGGGACTTACCTCTCCATTGAGAAGAATTCAGCGTTCTGTCATTTGCTACTCATTCCGCTGATCACAGAATATTAGAGTCTCTTTTAATTTCAAGTCATAAACCAATTTTAAATGACATGCAGTAGCCTATCCTTTGCAAATTTTTCGGGGATTAAATTTAGGTGTCATTTTTTCTCGCAAAACTACTTCTCAAACAATGTCATTCTAATTTTGTTTCTTTGTCTACAGTACTCGTATGTTCAAAATGACCAATGCAGTCGAAACGTTCAGTTTGAAGATCTTATTTTAGCATTGTATTTTTTTCTGCTTCCGTTTTTTAAGAACAACGCATTTGGCAGCGGTTTTCATTACTCCTATTTGTATAGTGATCATGTGCCAAAAGCGAAACTTGAATATTCGTCAATATTTCTACCACTTGATTTTGATCCGTCCTTTTCAGAAGCGTGTTCGATTGAACCGCCGCCTTCCCCTAACAGTACTAAATATTTCCACTGACAACGATGATTTCAAATTTTCTCTGCTTCATTGCGGTGGTAGCAATTGGGGTCTGTCACGTGCGTTCAGCCAGACGCGAAACGCTTCGCTGGACTTCCATTCCGAGCTTTTCATGAGTCGTGCAGTGCATTCAGTATTGCAGTTCTAGTATTGACAAATTATGAGGGCACTTTTATTTAATTTTCATGAGTCGTGCAGTGCATTTCTTATTGCAGTTCTAGTATTGGTAACTTATGAGGGCTCTTTTTTCAAATTTCGCGAGTCGTGCAGTGCATTCAGTACTGCAGTTCTAGTATTGGCAAGTTATAATGGCTTTTTATCTAATTTTCATGAGTCGTGCAGTGTATTTAGCATTGAAGTTCTAGTATTGGCAAGTTATGAGCGCTCTTTTATCAAATGGAATGTATTCAATGCTGATTGCTTTATTTAGTACTAAGGTGACTTGGCTTTAATGTCATTGAAATTCCCGCTTTCGTGTGCAGAAATATGATTTATAAGTACTTGTACGTAATAAGAACACCCCATGAACTTCACGAGTAACAAAATACGGCAGATATTAAATCAAATATTCTTAAATCGACCTTTTCGTATCGATGTCTGACTCGTTAAGAGCTATACCACCGGAAAAAAATATCTGCACAGCTATGCCTGAGGTAGCAATCATGTTGCACAGCCAACCTCAATAGGACTCGTTTCGCTCGTTTTCTTTTAAGTTTCCTCAGGTCTGAGGCCATCAGCTACGAGCAGCGAGCTAGTTTTCAGACGTCAGGTTCCGAGTGCGAAGAAAGAATTCCTCAGTAACTCAATTATCTCAGGGGCTTGGAGAAGAAGAAACTTCTGTGTTTGGTTTGGGTTACGGGACGAAAAAAGAGGTGTTTTATTTTGAAATTTAATTGAAAGCAGCGGATTGATTATATTTCCACCTCTGACACCGGCAGGAAAAAGAGCGTTTGAACTACTGTGTTTCAGTTTGAAATTTTAGAGGAAGTAACTTAATGATGTCGCTCATTAAAATGTGAGAGATCGAAAACACTTCATTTATTCAACTTCTATGCTGATTGGAAGAAGACGTCTGATTCTGCACGTTGTGATCTAAGCCACCCTAAGGTGCACGAATTTCATCCCATAAAGAAACTCGTTCTTCGCAGTGTATTTGTAATGTGTTTGTGCCTAGACTGCAGGCTTATTAATTCGTAATCAAGGCGGTCATTGGCACATTAAACAAACGAGGTGTCGTTTGGTTCCTTGTTATGTACCTACTAACAGACGCGTCACACTGATAATGGCAGGACAAATGATGCTGAATTCTTAAGATGGCCTCTTATATACCGCAACTCTGACATGAAATAATGGTATTTTCAGTATCACTTGTACGGAGTGCCTTATCTGACAGTCTCACTAAAATTAGTTTAGGAATACGGACCCGGGAATTTTCTCCTACCGAAATCTTAAAGAGCGTGATAGAGAGACGGACCAACAGGCTGGCAACAACTGTGTATTAGAACATAGTAGAATGTGTTTCAGTACTCAAATCCGAAATCTTACTCGTAGTGTTCCACAAAACGGTCAAAGAGTTGGTTGCTTCAATTGTGTGTCACCCTGTATTTTTTGTATACTTTTCTTCTGCCTGCATTTCAACACTCGGGAAAGATTTTGAATGTTCTGGTAGATTTCATGAGCAAGAGAGATGAACTCTCGTTTGCCGGCTTTCTACTGATTTATTTCGACTTGATGTGCATGGAGAAAAAAATTAAATCAATTTTATGCAAAGATATTTTCAAGTTTGGAATTCTGCTTGAATTAGCTGCCTTGAAGTTTTTAATGAAAACCTTGAAGTTCTGTACAACGTGATTTACGTCCCCGACTATGCATTACATGTTTTAAGTTTTTATCATTCTGGAAATTTCTTGCCTCGGGTGTATGAGAGCTTTTATATGCATACGTAAAATTCATATGAATACGTAAAATTCATATGCACAGGTGAAATTCATATGGATACGTAAAATTTATATGCATGCGTAAAATTAGGTAGATCTGAGAAATTGGTTATTATTACTCCAATACGATGCATTGTTGCAATACTCAACGGGACGATGTAACTGAAAATCAACGAAACGATGTAACTGAAAAATCTCATGGGCAAATTTTGAAGTTGAAATTTTAATGAATTAGAGTACTTAGACCGTCTTAGAATGAGAAGCTGAATGATGTAAACGAGGTATACGAGGTGTTTTTGTAAACGATTGTATACGTATACAATTTAATATGTTCGAGACTGCAATCCGTACTTATATTTAATATACGTATACAATTAATATTGATATACTTTAATATTAAAAAAAATTAATATACGTATACGTATGCAATTGTATACGTATACAATTTAATTGTATACGTATAAAACTGAATTTTATACGAGGCGTTTCTGTTTTATTTTTCTACTAAATGAAAAAAATTTCAATGCAATTTTCTAGTAGTGAGAGGAACTTTAAAAAAGAGTTGACATCATCTCTATCAATAACCATCATTATAAATTGTTCAAAAATTCAAATATGTAACAATCGGTACATATTCTGGTAGCCATGAATCTGTAAGCTGCGAGCGGTGAGTCATACATATATATGAAAGTCGTTATTTCAAAGCTCTATTAGTGATGTAATCCTTTTCTAGGTGTGTCGAAATCAAAGCAGATGAGCACCGAGCGGGACGATACCAAAGTTGGAATGCGTTCATGTGTTTCTTAACTCATCTATTTCTGCGTTGCTGCATTTCCCTGTAAATGAGTAATTCACGACGAGTTTTCTCATCAAAATCCATAACGTTTTAATGCGTAAGAAACGTTATTAGCAAATGTGGCAAGCACTTCATGAATACTTTTTTTCAGCTAAAAATTAAGCGAAATTTAACAATTCCAGCTAACAGCCAAAATTTTAGCATTTGGGACGAACAAAGACTTTTGAAGAAACTAGAAGCTACACTGGAAAATTTTCAATGATTCGAAAGCAGCCCCAGAAGCAATGGAGGGGACTGAGTGGCGTTGTAAAGATTCAGAAGTTGGTAGCAGTGGGGGGAAATATTTGGGCGACAAACACGGAGTTTCGCGTGGTCTTTACAAGAACAAAAGACGCTTGGACCAGCTAGATACCACGCCTGGCGGTGAAATTCTTTGAGTAAAATAGATGGTTCTATGAAATTCTCATAAACGTATTTGTGGATAGCATGTAGCGACGGCCCGTTCTACCTCAATGGATTTTACGACGGCAGGGTCCCGGACATTTTGCTTTTCTGCTCGTAAAGAAGGTCTGAATGTTAACTCAAAAGACTATAAAATTCAGTACGGTACGTGACCACCCAATTTTGTACGTACGTACTTCATATTTATGCAAAATATTTTTTGCTGATGATAAAGAAATGCACGAAAGATAGCAGGGCATAGACAGAACAAAATGCAACTTATTTCGCTACTGATTTCTCGACATTGAGTTTGGATTGACCTGTAGCAATTTAAATATGAATGCTGCAGAATGGACAACGTTGTTTTGATGCTGACTGGTCTGTCATGCTTCAACGTTTTTTGTAAATTGGGGAATTTTACAGAGAATACAGTACCAAGAATGATCATAGGTTGTCATAGAGGTCACAATGCAAAATCCAATTGCCTTTGCAATCTGTTCCAACTTTATTATGTAATGTATAAAATATTATTTGGTTTACTAAAAATAAACCACTGATATATTATCCATTTTTTTCTTTTCCTCGACTATTTTGTCATTTTGAGTAATAATTGAGCCGTTATTTTGAAGGTAGCTGAAAATGAAAATGCAGATGAGCTAGTAAATGAATGTGTCAAGAATTAAAAATGCTTAAAATTTTCCGTAAAATTTAGTTTTCTACTCCTCTAAGTTTTGTTCTGGTTACTGTGGTGAAGACCAGAATGTAATTCATGAGCATTGTGATCATTGCACACAATGGCGAAAGGAAAAATCACTTAGCATGTTTAATTCCTTACTCCATCCCTGGTAAAAGTATTTCAAAACTGTGTTCATCCTACAGTCGTGAAAATAAGCGCAAGTTTAAAAAGAAAGTTCATTTGCTGACCTCTACGGACTCCAAATCGTAGTCTCAAATTGAATTTGATTGGTTCGTCTGAGGCGAGTTCGAATTTGAGCTTATTCAACGAGTTGATGAATACTTCATAAACTTTCAAGCTTGCTTTGGAACTTAGCAAAAACTTGTTTAATTTATTCTCAAAGCGGTGCATGCATTCAATACGATTACGACCGTGCTGCATCATTGCGTATGCAATTGGCCTGATTTTTAATTAGGTCTAATTTTTAAACTTGAGAATTTTTGAACACACCAATAACACGACGTGTTTTTCGCTCTTATGTCGTATTGCAATGCTACTTTTATCGATTCGTACTTAAATTATTCTATTTTACTAATTGTTTCTCTTTCAAGATGGAGTGCAGTTGATCTTCCTCTGATGAGAACAAACTGAAGTTTTTTTTCAAGGAAAGGAAATGCATATTAACGTTGTGCTCGTGGAATATGACGTTCCATTTGCAACATTTTGTAGCTTAAAACTTCATGCAAAATTCTTGCGAACAGTACTTAGTCAGGCGGTTTTTTTCATTTCTCAATAAAGTTTTATGTTGACCGTAAAAAGAAAGAGCAAATCAGCGCTGGATGGGCAGGGTCAGCAGAAATAACTCTCACATTTCCAAGGGTTTCAAATGTGCACAGCCGTCAGGGCTTTCCCTTTTACGATATAATTTTCAAAGTCAGGAGTAAAATAGCCTTTTTATGTGTACATTTGGGAAATACAAAATTTTTTGTGCCAACTTCTTTCGTAAAATCTCATATATAAGAACATTTTTAAATCCGTATTTTCAGAGTAGATAAATACAGACAGTGCAAGCTTTTGCAGTCAAATTTGGCTTCGAATGTATGAAAGGAAAAATAGGTATCAATATATATCTGAACAACCGATTTATTTTCGAAAACTGTTCGGTTCGGTAATGCTTGATAATTCTAAACAGTCTTGTTTTCCAGTGAAGTGCACATTATCAATGTTTATTGTGACTCAAAAATAAGAATAAATCAGGAAACAAAAACTACTACTATTTCACTAAGCTTTCGATGTCTTTTTCTTGATATTAAACGTTGTAGAATTCTGTAGGTCTAGTCCGTATGGCTCATTGAGCGACAAAAACAATTCTTTCATTCCTCGTTTAGTTTTATTTTACTCAACTTTTATTACACTCTATTTAGTATTATCATACCCAGCACGTGCTCTATAATATTGTTCTCGGCACGTAGGGGCGGTGTGGTTCTGAATGATCGGAAGACGTGAACAATATATGTTCAAATGGGAGGTTTTCTATCCACTCTAATGGGAGATTTTTCATCCAAAGGGTTCAATGTCTGAGGGTTGACCTTCTATAATAACGGAATCACCTGAAATATTTTAGCTCTGTTTAGCTTTTAGGCACGATGTATGTAAGAGTGCAAATATGTTGGGAGCGTGTCCTAGGGTTCCTGAGGTTCAAGCTTCACTCACTTGCAAACTTTAATTTTTGGTAAGCAAGCGNTTTATTAAAATTGAGCTTAGTGTTGAGTAGGATCAACACAGCGGATCAAAGCGGATCAAAGCTCCCTGGTGCCTCCAAAAACTGCATTTCTAGGAAATTTTAACTACACGTTCGTGATCGAGATTCAAGTGCCTAAATCTGCCAATGTGCTGCTGTGACACATTCGTTAGAGAGACAATTGAAACTGAGGGATGACAAAATGTGATTATGAAAGTGAGGATGGACAAACTATTCATAGGTATTTAGTACATGTCAGAGATAGAAAATTGGAATGGAATGATGTAAACTATGGTTAGGAAACTGAAATACCATAATTATGAAATTATAATAGTATGCGTTAAAGACACAAATCAAATGGAGTGGTGGAAATAGGATTATGAAATTAACATATTAGGAATACAAAAAAATCAGACTATATGTCAGAGAGAGAGAAACATGGAACGAAGTATTAGAAAATAAGATACGTACGTACAAAGTCCGCGTAACATTTTCTGCGTATGCGTAATGTGAATGAAGTCTAAAGTTCTCTTAATATAGTAATTATTTCCATATGACGTAACAATCT